>JACBKR010003482.1:0-29281 GCA_014218235.1 Colocasia esculenta
CCATTGCGCTATTCTGTCTACATCTTTATTTTGACAGAAAGGAGCTTTGCTAAAACTAGCAATATTTTTTTCAAACTGTGACTAACGATCAACGACAGCCCTAGCTGTCTCCTATTTATTGTTGACATACTTGCAGATACCTGACAAGATTTATCTGTACAACGTTGGACACAAAAGATACAAGATATCAAAATATTTCTTTGGCGTGTACGAAAGGATAAAGGACTGAAGATCAGAAGCTTCCTTGCAGATCAGTCTAACGTACACCAGAATGAGAGACAACGGATCTTTAACGTTCAAATTTCAAGTAGAAGCTTAAATACAAGACTCAAGACTGAGAAGAAAAACACTTCTTGAAGAATATTATTCTGAAAGAAAGCATCGCCAATCCTTCAAGTCTTCTGTGATTCAACTAGAGCGAAGCACTCTATTCCAATCCATCTTTAGCTCTCAGTGTTCAAGAAGAAATTCCTGTGAGAGCCAGTGTAGTCTTTGAGAGAAACCAGTGTCAAAATTTCTTTCTCTCTGAAGGCTTGTTTGCTTCAGATCGTAGCTGGTTTAGCTAGTTTCTGAAGCCAGTTCTTGTGCTTACTCTTATTTGTTTTATTCCCTTCTGGGTGAAGGAAGACCTGGTGGTATCCAGGGTGGTTGTATTCCCTTCAGGTTGAAGGAAGACCAGTTGAGGCTGGGTGTAAGGATCCGTGAGGGGGATAGTACCCTTGATAGTGAAATCCTGAGGTATTGCTCAGGGACTGGACGTAGGTCTCCTGTGGAGAGGAGTTCCGAACCAGGATAAAAATCCTTGTGTCTTGTGGTTGTGTTTTGTGTGGTTGCTGTCTCATTTCCTCTAACTCTAACCTTCGTTTAAGTTGTTGTGTAATCTTTTCAGTGAACAGGTATTAATCAAAGATCAAATTTTAATAACCCATTCACCCCCCCCCCTCTGGGCTAGCTAGCTGGGCAACATTAAAAACTTACTCAAATAAATCGGATTGTTTTAGTCATTTCCTCGGCTTAACTCCCAGGTATCTTCTCCTCCTACCTGTTTTCCTATCTAGCTTTTACTAAATCAATTTCTTTTTTCTTAACTTCTGTGTTCTGCGGCTGTGATCCGCACTGGGTATTCTGGCATAGACATATATGGTTCAAATCATCTCGTTGATAACTGACTATCTGTGTTGGATCTTCAATACATTTCCTCAACATGGAAAACGTCATGAGCATCAGTAAAATCAGCTGGCAAATCAATTATGTAGGCAGTCTCCCCGATTCTTTCCAACACTTGGAAGGGCCCTACATACCTTGGGCTCAATTTTCCTTTCTTACTAAACCTCAAAACACCTTTAGTAGGGGAAACTCTCAGGAAAACAAAATCTCCAACTTCAAATTGAAGTGGCTTGCGACATTTATCTACATAGCTTTTCTGCCAGCTTTGGGCTGCTTGCAACTTTTCCTTATGAACCTGACCATTTCTGTAGTCTGCTGAATTAACTCATGACCCATTACCTATCTCTCTCCCACCTCATGCCAATTCAGTGGTGTTCTACACGGCCTTCCATATAATGCTTCATACAGTGCCATTCCAATACTGTTGTGATAACTATTATTGTAAGCGAACTCTACCTTACCCAGATGGTGCTCCCAGCTGCCTCCCCACACTAAACAGTATGCTCGTAACATATCTTCAATTGTCTGTATTGTTCTTTCTATCTGACCATCTGTTTGTGGGTGATAGGCTGAACTGTACCTCAATTCTGTACCAATGACTCTTTGTAGGCTCCTCCAGAAACCAGAAGTAAACCTGGGATCCCTGTCAGAAACAATTGTCTTCGGGATGCCATGCAACGGAACAATTCTGTCAACATAAATTCTTGCTAATCTGTCCACTGTCCAAGACATACTCACTGCTACTAGTCTGCATACTTTAGTCAATCTGTCAACAAATACCCATATTTCATTGTGTCCTATAGCTGTCTTTGGTAATCCTACCACAAAATCTATAGCAATGTCATCCCACTTCCACTATGGAATGGGTAACGGTTGTAGTAGACCTTCAGGCTTCTGATGCTCTGCCTTTATTTGCTGACAAACAATACATCTTGCAATGAACTCTGCTATTTCTTTTCATGTGCGGCCACCAAAAATATTTTTTTCAAATCTTGATACATTTTAGCGCTACCTGGATGATTGTATATCTGGATTTATGTGCCTCTTCTAGAACTCTTTGCTTTACTTCTCTTTCTGCGGGTACATATACCTGCCTCTGAGCCTGACTACACAATTATCATCAATGGTGACACCTTACATTTTCACAATCTCTGCTAAGCTTCCATCGGTTCTCTGGGCTTCAATAATTTGCCAATACAAAGATGGCTCTACAGCACTACTAGCTAGTACTGCTCGCCGCTGACTGCTCGGAACATACAGTGAATTTTCTGCTATTTCCTCATATAATTTCCATTCTTTTATCATCATATAACTCATATATGCTTTTCTGCTCAATGCATCAGCTGCCACATTGGCCTTATCTGGATGGTAAACCAAACTAAAATCATAATCTTTCAAATACTCTACCCATCTGTGCTGACGGAGATTCAAATCCTTCTGGGAGAAAATATACTTCAGACTTTTATGATCTGTGAATATTTCGAACCTCTCACCATATAGGTTGTGCCTCCACATCTTCAAAGTAAATACAACTGCTGCTAGCTCCAAATCATGAGTTGGGTAATTCTCCTCTGCTGGCTTCAATTGCCTGGATGCATATGCTATCACTTTACCATGTTGCATTAGTACTGCTCCAAGCCCTCTTCTGGATGCATCTGTGTAAATCACAAAACCACCGCTGCCTGCTGGTAATGTCAATATTAGCGCTGCTGTAAGTCTTTTCTTTAATTCCATAAAACTTTTCTGACATTTACTTGACCACACAAATGGTACACCTTTTCTAGTCAATCTGGTCATAGGTGCTGCAATTCTGGAAAAATCCTGTATAAAACACCTGTAGTAACCTGCTAGGCCCAGAAAACTTCTAATCACTGTAATTGTTCTTGGCGCTTCCGACTTCATAACTGCCTCCACTTTAGCTGGATCAACTGCAACTCCCTCTGCTAAAATAATATGACCCAGAAACTGAATTTCTTTCAACCAGAATTCACACTTACTAAACTTGGCATACAACTGATTGTCTCGCAAAAGCTGTAATGTAAACCTCAAATGAGCTACATGCTCCTCTTCGGATGCTGAATAAACCAGTATGTCATCTATCAAAACCACTATAACTGGTCCAGATATGGATGGAAAATTCTATTCATCAAATTCGTAAATGATGTTGGTGCATTGGTTAGCCCAAATGGCATAACCACAAATTCATAATGCCCATACCTGGTTCTGAATGCTGTCTTATCAATGTCTTCTTCTCTAATCCTAACTGATGGTACCCTGATCTCAAGTCAATTTTAGGAAACACCTTAGCTGACTGAAGCTGATCATAAATCATCAATCCTTGGCAATGGATATTTATTCTTTATGGTCACATCATTCAACTTTCTATAATCAATACACATTCTGAAGCTTCCATCCTTCTTCCTTACAAACAATACAGGGGCTCCCATGGTGAATGGCTCAGTTGATAAAACCTTTTTCTAGCAATTCTTGCAATTGCTTCTTCAATTCCTTAAGCTCTGCTGGTGCCATCCTGTACGGTGCCTTGGATATTGGCATAATTCCTGGCTGTAATTCTATGGTAAAATCCCCCTCCCTGCGTGGAGCCAAACCTGGCAAATCATCCAAAAATACATCTGTAAATTCCCTAACCACTGGAACTGCTTCTACTGTCTTGCCAGTCTCTACCAGACTCACCGAAGCTAAATACGCTACAAAACCCGCATTCAACAATTTTCTAGCTTTAATTACTGAAATTATAAACTTAGAAGTATAAAAGGGCATACCTTGGAATTCAAATACTGCTCCACTAGGGTGACAAAACTTGACTCTCTTCTTTCTGCAATCTACCATTGCCCCATAAGCCTCCAGCCAATCCATACCCAAAATAATATCATAATCCCTCAATTGCAAAGCATATCATCTAGTTGGCATCTGATTCCCTTGAATCACAATAGGAGCCTCATCCACGTAGCAAGAGGTGAGCATAAACTCACCCGAAGGAACCTCTACTACCAATTCACACAGTTTCTCTTCTAATGGATGCACCATACAATCCAAAAACTCTTTGGAAATAAAAGAATGAGAAGCACCCGGATCAAATAAAACTCTTACTGAAAAGTCATAGATAGGTAGTATACCTTCTATAAAATTTGATGCCTCTGCCTGGGCTCGGGTGATAGCCATAACCCGACCCCTACCTCGCTGGTGCGGTGCTCCTCTACCTCGTCCTGCTAGCTGCTGGGGCTGCTGCTGCTACTGCTGCTGCTGAACTCCTCTTCCATAACCATATTCTCTGGGATAGGGGCAATTGCGGATCAAATGCCCCGACTGATCACAGTTATAACATCTATAGCCTAGTGGAAGTGTAGGCTGCCTGGCTGTACTCTGCTGAGATTCCTCCACCTCTGGCCTATAGCCACGCCCCTGCTGAAACATCGGCTGGCGACCTCCTCCTCCTCCTCTGAATATTTTCTTCAACTTTGATCCCCACTTGCTGAAACCTGAGGAAGATGGTCCAGTTGGCGCTTTTCCTTTGCTGATCCCCGAAGACTGCTGAGGTAGCCGAAAACTACCTGAACCTGACTCTCCTGCCTGACGAGTCCGAACGGACCTCTCCATGTGGCTTCTCTCTGAGTTGCCTCCTCTATAGTTCTGCACATAAGCGGTATCACCGCATTATGTAATTCTGTCCTCAAGCCTCAGATAAAATACTCAACCATTATAGCATTATCTGATACAATATATGGTGCATATCTACTAAGTGCCATAAACCTCATCTGATACTCCAAAATAGAAGAATTCCCTTGATGAAGAGTCCGAAATTGCTCCCTTTTTGCTTGCTGCACTTGTATTGGGAAGAATGTGTCATTAAATGCTTCTAGAAATTCCGGCCATGTCATAGTCTCCTCTGTCCTGCCTACAAAAGTGGTCTGCATCTTTAACCTCCACCATTCCTGCGCAAAACCCCGCAACTGATATGTAGCCAAAACTACTCTGTCTGCTGGAGGACACCTCATAGTCACAAAAACCCTCTCAATCTCATGAATCCAGTGCTCAGCTGTGTCTAGATTCGGTCCCCCTGTATAGGTAGGCGGCTATAATCTCAAAAATCTTTCAACCTGCAACATCGGCTCTTCCACTGCCCTCACTGATGGTGGTGGTGGTACATGTACCATGAGAGGTACCTCCACTCCTAGTGGAGGTGGACTGGTGCCGGGTACGGCCTCTTCTGCAACTGGTGGTACTGCTGCTGGCGGTGCTAGTGCCTGCTGGTCCAGTCTCATCCGAATATCTGTAAGACTCTCCCATATCCTTTCTATCATTCGCTGGGTAGACTCTTCTGGTTCATCTCCTCCACCACCCCAATCCCTTCTATTAGCCATCTCAAATTCCTGCACAAACAACATTTCAACCACATACATACCAACAAATCATTAAAAACCAGGGTCAACTACCAGTAGTGGACTAGTGTAGAAATAAGGCTATGTAATTTCCCAATTCCTTTATAGTTACACGGACCTTGCTCTGATACCAACTGTGACGGACCTCGTCGTTCAACCCGTTAACCCAGTAACGAGCTTGACCCGAGTCCGTTTCCCGTGAACGTGTCGTAGCCTCGCAAGGGATATCATACACGTCTGTGAAAACATAAAGTAACACACTGATATATATATGATTCACAATGTCACACATATTTACATTGGATTTACATAACCAAATTTCAACAAAAGTCAAGAAGGGTACAAGAGCCTGGGGCATACCCCGAGGTACAACTGGAAAATGAACTACACAGCTGGAGGCGCGGGCCCAAATCTGCTGCGATGCGGCTCTGAACTGGAAGACATAGAGAAACCTCCTGCTCTCCTTCACCTGTAGGGAGTAGGGGTAAGCCTCGCAAGTCACTGGCTCAGTAGGGAAACTCTCCCTAAATCGAGCAACCAAACTCAAGTACGAAAGCAGGAAGCTACGCTAGCAATTTATAGCACAGCTAAGCAGGATATTTATAACACCCCGAAAATTTAGTGATTTAAAAATTTTGGAATAAAGGAGAATAAGATTACATAAACGTAGTGAGAGACTTCCAATACCATGTGTTAATGACCCATAACAAGATTGGGCCAATAGAGCATATTTGGCCTAAGGATATAAATGAACTAGGATAGGAAATTACCCAGAAATTCGTATATGTAATTATGCGGTAATTAGTGAGGGTAATTTAGGGTTAAAATATGGGTGATTAGTCATGTAAGGTAAGCAAAAACCGAACTCAACCCCAATTGGTGGTTTCCTAAATCCCTGCTACCTCTTTTGGGTAAGAGAATCCCAGATTTTATGAAAAGTGGGAAACAGAGCTCGTAGCCCCTTTCCTAGTCTCGTTAGGACTCTTAACTACATCCTAAAACTATAAGAACTCGTCCCTAAACTCTTGGGAAGGTTTAATAATGAGTTGGGGTCATTTGGAGGCAGGCTAGAGCTTCAGAGGAGAAGGAGAAAGGATGGGAACCGGAGCTTCATCCCCCTTCATCCTCTGCTGCGTCCAGAACGTCGACTGGTTTTAGATCTTCATAAAGGTAGGTGTTCTCGGGCCAAGATTAAGAAAACCTATACCATCATGTAGAGCATCGAGTCTATATTCATTGCACTTGATTTGCCCAATTTTCATGGAGTATGCATGGAGTATTGGTCGTTTTCTCTAAGTCGTGTCCAGTTAGGGCTTATTCACGTTCTTCTTATTATGCACGAGATTCGAGACGAATTTGACTAAACTTATATCACAAACGTTCTTCTACTTGAAGTCACGATCATCTTTTATGTTGGACATTTTGTCCAAAAGTCTTTCGTTAGAGAGCTATAAGCTTTGTAAGAGAGTCACTGCATGATACTACGATTTCGGGCTACACTTGACTTTTTATTCTTCATATGTTTTTCGAGATTTGAGATCGAATAGATCAACCCCTCAACATCAAAGTTCTTCTAATAGTTGTCCTATTCATCTTTTGTGTTGAACATTTATCTAAATGTCATTCGTTAGAGAGTTATAAGAGTTGGAAGTGAATCACTACAGATGTGTTTTCGGGTTCCACATGACCTATGAGTTTTGTTCTGGAAGGGCACTAGTGTCGACACTACTTGGGCTAGTGTCGACACACTGTCCCAAAATAGCTCAGAAAGTGTTCTGGGAAGCTCTCTAGTGTCGACACTACCTGATCTAGTGTCGACACACTGTCCCAGTTTGACCCAGAAAGTTTCTGGGAGCTGATCTAGTGTCGACACTACCTTATCTAGTGTCGACACACTGTCCCATTTTGGCCAGAAGGTGTTCTGGGAGCTGTCTCTAGTGTCGACACTACCTGGACTAGTGTCGACACTACTTGACCTTTTTTCCTTGTATTTGAGGCACTGTGTCGATACTACCTGGACTAGTGTCGACACTACTTGACCAGTTTTGCATTATTTTGCCATGTGTCTGAAGCATTGTGTCGACACTAGTCAGGGGTGTGTCGACACTACCTTACAAGATTTTACATATTTTTGGGTCTGATCACTTCATGATATCTACAAGCATGTGTATGATGTTATATAGTATGCATGGACCTAAAAATAAATCAACCCATTGAAGAAATGGTAATGATACGAATATGATTCTAATGTGTAATTTGATTGTCCTTATGTTCATTGGATTATCTTGTGATCTTGCTTATTGTCAATTGATAAGATAAGAATATGATATGAATGTGGGGATGAATACATGTTAGTATGGACTTGTTAGTGGTGTTAAGGTCATGATTTGCATATGATTCCAATAGTTACATGCTTTCCGGTGTTCAATTAATTATTTGTCATATGCATACATGCTAGAAAGATCCGTGACTCGTCACTTACACTTTTGCACGAATAGGCACACCCTTCTTGGGAAATTGAGAGCACATGTTCTGCATATGATTTGTCTTTTGAAACACCCTCCTGTCAAGACATTAATGAATTATGAACATAAGATACGTCGTTATCCTGCCTTGTTCTTGAGCTGTTTGTCATACCTTGACTCTATGAATGATCATGTTTCTTTTTACTATGATCTTACCTTTGAAACTCTGTGGCCATAATATGAATATGTTTGTTCGGCACAACGTGGGACTCCGGTCCAATTTGACTAATGCCTGTGCAATAAGGGCCCTGTCTGGTCCTAGGGAGGAGCACCCCAACGTACTTTTTAACCGCGGGAGTATGGACTTGTGGTGCGTGGCATGGCACTGATACGATATGCAAGATTTGTGTGAATGTGCCTTTGTTTGATATGATAAGTTGATGTGATCTGATATGATATGATTTGATATGATACGTCTGATCATGTGAACGCATGATATCTGTCTGAATATGGCAATCTTTTGATACGATTCTTCTTGGAATATCTGTCCACTGTACATATGCAACTCGACATTTGATCTGAAATGATATCCGATCTACTCTGCTATTCGATCTGTTAATATTGCAAGCATTGTCATCATATACATGTTCATATCTTGCCTGATTAAAATGCTAATCACGTATATTAGTGCCCGCACCATATTGAGATGTAAATCCTACTGAGCTAGTTCGCTCACCCTATCATCCTACCTTTTTTTCAGGAAGTGATGAAGAACCAGTGGAGTCCGATGGGACAGGCAAGAGTGAAGAGCACCCTCCATATGAGTCGATGATAGTTTAGCAATAGACAATTGAGTAGTCTTTGTATTAGTAACTTTTCTGGAAGATTTATTGAATAATGGACCTTTAGATGGTTCTTTCTTATGTAAGGTTGTATCTAGTTGAATGAAATGAAATAAAGAGTACCTTTGATGATGTTATTATGATTTGAAAGGTGTTATTATATTCAATCGTGACTCTGCGTTATTCAACTGTGATACGCCTATTTGTATCGTTCACGTCCCCAGGTATTTTATTCGCTGCTAAATATCGGGGCGTGACAATATAAAGCTGTAAATACCACTTACCACTTACCGTCAACGAAAACCAACATTAGTAAATATATGGCAAAACCACAACTCAGTGTATGCGCTAAAGTAAGTCCGCCACACTCGAGCCACGTAGACTGGTTCGCGACACCAGCAACTGACTCAGACAAACCACACAGGTCTACCTCTCAGCCTCGCAGCCACAGACGAAAGGTCCAACTACCGCCCACTAAAACAAGCCAAACAACTTTGGAGACCAACTAACACCACACCCGCGGATCACACTGTCACGGGTCCATGCCTGACTCCTTTAGGGACCCTAGCCTGAGCTCCCTAAAGTGAGGCACTGGAAACAGACTAGCTGGGGACCAGTGACGTCTCTACTGGTGTCCGTATCCCTAACTATGAGTGCGTTACAAGCCACAAACAACAATCTCTCTCACAAGTCGTTGTCCCACTGTCGTCTTTCCCTTAGCCGGACGTACAACTCAAACACAAGAGTGAGGGTGTCCAAGATAGACGACACAAACCTCGACGGCACAACACAAGTATCGAGACAAGCCACGAGCACAACACATGTGCCTGGCTCACACAAAACCTGGGGCACCCAACTGAAGAGGTAATCACGGTAGGCGTCGTGCTACTTGCCACGCACACACAAACCACGTGCATACCGCGCAAACCACATGAAACCTCACGCAACCACGTGAACACAACACACTATCCACGTGGACAACACGCCAATCACATAAACCACTTGCTAGCCTCGAAAACAACATGCTAGCCTCGTAAACAACACGCTCACAGAGTGTTACGGGTGCCAATGCACCTCTTATACTTGCCATACACATAAAATATCAATAATCGGAATTCTGCTATTTAAACCATGCACAACATGACCTCTCGGTTAAGGTTGCGACGTAGGGTAGTGTCGCCTTCAGAATGCGACACCCCGATATGTCGCGTTCATAACCTGAACGCGACGGGTCGGCCTATCGCATTCAGAACGCGACAGGGGGCTCCGTTTCCTTCACAGGCAAAAACCCTAATCCGGATTGCTCACTTCGGATCACCTCCCCATACCACACAAACCACGTTTAATTCTCATGTTTCATGCTTTATGTGTGCCCTAACATGTTATCTACTGTTCTTAAAACAAATAACACCTTCTATCATCATCACATGAGATCCACATCGCCAAACATGGGAGGAATCACCCTATCTCTGCGAAGAACACGAAGAACGACACTTTCTCGGCGTTTCTCCCGCTCCACGCAAGATCCTCGCGGCGAGAACATGCCAAAAATGCCACCAAACTAACGAATCGCCCCGAAAATCGCCACAGCACCTTCCCCTGGCCGAGCAGAGCGCACTGCAGCTCTGCTTGGCCAAAGTTAGTTAAAAACACCCGACGGTTGGGAACGTGATGTACCTCTCCGTCGCGATCTCAACGCGACGGGGTAGGGCGTTGCCTTCCCAAAGCTGACGTTGCATGCCGCCCAGCGTGTAACACGCGGCGCGCATGCAGATGACGACTGCTCAGTAGCTGCAACAGGAACACGATGCGCAGGACCGTCGCTTTCAGAATGCGATGCCCCTCGCTGTCGCGTTCACAAATAGTGAACGGGCAGGTGTTTTGGGCCTAGCCTGCCGGCCCACAACACCCCAAAACCTATACACACACCTGTAAAACACCACATTAGCCACACATTGGCCATCACATCCACTGAACAAGGGATCCACGAGGATTCGAAGAACGCACGACGTTACAGATAGCCATCGGGTTGCCCTATAAAAAATAGACCCAAACAGTTGACGTCAACATAGGTTGACGCCAACTGCACCGACATAGACTTGACGACGCGATCGATTACCGCCAAGTTTAGTCTTGACGGCAACACATGGTGCCGTCAACACTAGGTTGGCGGAACTCTCTTCGTCAACCCTCAGTTAACGACAATCTATATTGTCGTTAACCCAAGAACACTTCCAAGCCCAAACAGAACCGAAAATGGGCCCCATTTAGGGTCCATAAAGGTCCGATAAGGCCCAAGGCCTTACAACAGCTGAAGACCTTGAAGGCTATATAAGAAGTCGAAGTCTGTAAGAAGATGATGATGAGTGATACCACATAGAGTGAAATTGAAAACATCAATATAGACCAAGAGAGAGAGGAGTTCAAGCAGTCAAGTTCTTATGCACAAAATCTTCACCGATTTCAAAGCCTTCAAGAAGTCTATAGTTAGGTGGTTCAGATTTTTCAGATTGTTTTTTTTAGTCCACCTTGAATCAGAAAGAGATCTATGCTATCATTCTTCCTCTCTGTAAATCTCTTTCTGTTCTTTCTGTGTTTGCTCATTTTCTGAGAAAGCACTCTGTCTTCATTCAACCAGAGCTATAATCGGCAAGGGATTTGTCCCTGTTTGTTCCCCTTTTGTAGAAGGAAGGGCCTACTATGGTAGGAGGTCGTATATCCCTCTGAGAAGGGAAGCTTTCTTGGGTGCAAGTGTTTGTTAATACCTCTTTCGAAGGGAAGGCCAAGTGTTCTTTGCGGTTAGTGGAAAATCCCAAGAGGTGTTTAGGGATTGGATGTAGGACTCATGTTGAAGAGGAGATCTGAACCAGGATAAATCCTTTGTGCATTTATGTGTGATTACTTCTATGTTTATATTTCTTTTCACATACTACACTAACCATTAATTTTTGTTAGTCTATTGCAGACTTAACTTGTTTTAGCAAGAAATTAAAAATTTTTATTCATCCCCATTGAGGACATCTAAGCTCCATCTAGATCCAAAAGGATGTGCATGAGAAGGCCCATCCTCAGGTTCTTCATGACGTGCTCGTGGATGACCTCCTACCTTTCGCGGGTGAAAGGGTGTCGTCTTTACTGTATGGGCAGAGCGACTAGGTCTAGACTGAGGTGGTGAACAATCACCTCGAAAGGTATATCATCCAGGTCATCGTTTGATCAGGCGAAGCCATCAAAATTGGTTAGGAGGAACTCCCTGTAGCATACCTTTTATTCCTCGGACAAGAGGGAGCTAACATAGAGGACATGCTCAGGTCTTCATCCATCGAGATGTTAGCCAATCTTTTGTGGGAGTCCCCCCAATGATGAGAGGAATTCTTACATTCTCCTCTGGGGTGAGCACGGGTGCATCCTCAGTGATCGGTTGCTTTCCTTTCATCGAGAGGACATAACAATGACTGGATCTTGCTGATTCTCAAAGACTTCACTTACGTGGTGCGGAGTAGGGAACTTCATCTTCTGATGAAGGGAGGACGGAACAGCTCAGAGCTGTCTGATGAGACTTCGCCCCAAGATGGCATTGTACCCTGACAGATGCTTGATCACCAAGAAGTCGGCCATCTTGGTCATGTGCTTGGGCCCATACCTAGGGTGATGGGCAGTTAATTCGGCCCATCGGTTGGACTGACACACCCGAAAACCCAAAGAGCAGTGCTCAGACTGGCAGCAACTGATTGTGAGTCAAGCCCATCAATAGAAAACATTCGTCCGATAAAAGGTCTGGTGCACTCCCGTTATCCACTAAGACTCGTCAAATAGTACAATGATTTACAGTGGTCGAAACCACTAGCGCGTCGATATGGGGGTCGTGTTGTGACCCCTATAAGATCATCATCCAAGAAGGTGATGATCTCCTTTGAACATTTGCGAGCCAAGCCAGAGGCCATTTGACCTGATGCACCTGACGGGCGTAGTTCTACCGATCCTGCTGCTTTTGCCACCAGCTATTGGCCAATCAACGATGAGGCATATTTTTGGCCATTAGGCTTATTATCCATAGGTTGCTCTGGGGTCCTCTCGCGGTGACGAGGCCAGTTTTCTAGATGTATGAACTTTCCCAAGTAGCCAATCTTGATTAAGGACTCGATTTCATCCTTCACTTGTCGGCATTCCTTGGTCGCGTGGCCGATGTCATGGTGGAAGCGACAATATTTTTGGAGTTGCACTTCCGGGGATCCGTGCGCATCTTTGGGGGCCACTAATCTCCATGAGGATATGCTCGGGAGATGCGGTGAAAGGAGTGCAGTTGTCATAGGCGGGTGTCTGCGTAGTGAGTCACCAAGTGACACCCCTTCTTGCTATCTCGGTCGGAACGAGATAGGATTGCCACCTTTTTCAAGTGCATCGCCCTGATCTCTGCGGTTGGCTGTGAGGGTCTCCTCACAAGTGGCATGGCTCTAGGCGAGCTTAAAGAGTTCGACTAGAGTAACCAACTATTGAAGTCCCAAAGTGCGTTGGAGGAAGGCATCTCTAGTGCCTTGCATAAGTGCATTCGTGGCGAGGGCGGCGTCCAGGGGAGGGATCCTAAGAACCTCATCTTGGAACCTCCTCACATAGTCCCATAGGGACTCACCTAGTGCTGTCAAACAATGAGTAGGTTGCCGCCATGTGGGGTAGGCTTTTTCCACCGATAAAATTATCGCGAAAGGCCTTCTTAAGCTGCCTGGAGGAGGTGATGGATTTGGGGGGAAGGGTCTCAAACCAAGCTTGGGCCCCCTCCTTCAGGGTGGCTAGGAAAGTAGGGCATTTCACCCCATCGGAGTCCCCGTGAAAGACCATATGTGACTCAGAACCATGAAGATGTTCTGTCGAGTTGGTTGTCTCGTCATAGGGAGCGATGGACGGTAACAACATTTTGGAGGAAATGGTGCCTCCAAAATCTCTTGGGAGAAAGGGAGTGAAAATCGAGGTTGTCATCGACCACCCCCTTGCCCCTGGCGCTTTTGACTAGGTTATCCATATGACGCGCCTGTGCCTCCAGACGTTGCTCTAGGTCGCCGACCTGCCAGAGCTGCCACTCCAACTTCGGGTTGGAGTTGGCCGACCTTGAATGCCTGGAGCCGTGAGGTCGCTCCGTCGCGTTCGTTGGGGGGAAGTGGCAGAGCGCTAAACAGATTCATCTTGCTTCTCAGGCTCCTGTCGAACTAATGGCACTTGTTGTGCCCTTAGTCCTTGGCACAACTCCATGAGGACCTGGAGTTGGCCACAGATCTCCACCACTTCATGGGCGGTAGCTGGCGTGACGACAGCCACATTGCCAGGGGGATTTTGGTTGAGTGACTCCTCCTAGGTCCTCCGGAAGTGGGTACAGTGGCTACTGACATTCCGTTGGGACCCACGTCTACGAGCACTGGCCATAGTTGGTTCCCATAGGCAACACGAAAATAGTATAGTGATTAGAATGTGGTTGAAACTGAGATCCTCCTCTCACATCTTTCGCGAGAAAGAACTAGTCGGCAGACGTGAAAGATCATGCAAAGGAGAAGACAAGCATCAAGAGGCCCTGGTTTGAAGAACCGAGGGAGAACTTCTGATGTCTAAGTCAGAACGAATCTAGGCTAATAGGTGTTGGGTGCTGAGAGTGGTAAAGTTTCCTTACCTTGGCATTGGGGGCTCTAATCCCTTTATAAAGCCGCAGTTTGGGTGATAGCTGCTTGTTAAGAACTGCAATTAGGGCCATAACTGTAGAAGGCCGAGGCGATCATGGTGCTTTAACTGCTTGGATCGTGGGGATAACTTCCCCAAATTTCGGTTACGAGGAGTTACTGCCCGCAGGGGGTGTAACTGCTGGAGCAATGATGGTGATAACAATGCTTGTGATTGCGTTCGATGTGCACTTGATCAGAAGGAGCTCAGTAGTCGAAAGTAGGCCGAAGCGATCCATGCTCCTATTCCCGAGCAGGCATGTGCTGGGAGCCTTTCAAAAGTATTTGGGGACATGTGGAGGATGAGAAAGCAAGCTAAAGGCTTATATGGGCTGTAATGGGTCTATGGATCCCATGAGTTGGAAATCACCTCTTCAACAAGTAATAAATACTTTTCGAATTAACATTATCCTTCAATTAATCGATCTGGTTTCTCCCTTCGTCTAACCGCAAGCTTCCCGCGGGGGCATCAAATAGATCCGATTTAATATACCCCCACCCCTCTTTCTCTGACCAAGAAGGTTTTTTTGTAAGAGAAGAAAAACAAAAAGGGAAGGAAGATGGACTCTGGTGAAACCCTCTCCCTGTCCTCCGAGGCTCTCTGCCGTTATCGGTCACGCGGCGCGTGCAGCAAGATCCTATTATTCGCCCGCCCTCTCCTCTCTGCTGCTGCTGCCGCCGCCGCCGCCATTTGATCAATCACAGATACATGTAGGTTGTCCGCGCGGTTGGATCCGCTGGAGGAAAGAGTGGGGGGGGGGGAGCTACGATGATGGCGGGCGACGGCGGCGGGAGCTCCGCGATGGAGCAGCAGCCACAGCAGGCCGCGCAGACGGTGTCGCCCCGGCTGCCCGGGAGAACGCCCAAGGAAGGGAGAGGATACTGGCCCCACCAGGCGGCCCGACGGCACCCTCCGCAAGCCCGTCCGCATCCGCGCCGGCTACGTCCCCCAGGACGAGGTCGCCATCTACCAGTCCAAGGGCGCCCTTGTGAGTTCTCCATCCATCCATGCATCTACCTAAGGTTGCGTTGTTCTGTGACTGACTTCTCTTTCTGTTTCATTCGTTCTGGAAATCGCGCAGCTAAAGAGGGCTGCGCAGTCAGAGGGCCCCCGGGCTATGACCCAGCCCTGGACGCGAAGCCAAAGACCAAGTCGGCCAAGAGGAATGAGAGAAGGAAGGAGAAGAAGCAGCAGGTGGTCCTCCTACCCAGCCACGAAACCCACTCCCTCGCTTTCTAACACCGGAAAGTTTATTCTGAGTTATGTTAGATGATTAGGCCCCTACCCGTTGATATTCCTACTTCAAACACACCGAGGAAGTCAGGATCTTATATATGAGTAGCATAATATTGCCTTCAAAAAGTAGCATGATATCCACTCCTATCTCCATCTTGATTCTTTTTTGTCCTCTTCACCTTGTTACGCTGCGTTCTTGGCACTTTCAACGTTTGTCAATGCCTCCATTTTTCTAAAGACGAGTTTGAGTGTGCTATTGAAATTACCTTAGGTATCTTTTCTAGCTGTATCTTCCTAAATTTGCCATGATATCAACTTTCAAGAGTGGGAAAAACTATGTGCTCAACTTGGTCTCGATCCTGTTCTTCGTAAGCTAGTATATCACTCTCTTGTAAAACAGCTGATCCGTACCCATAATTTTGTTTCTTTATTTGATCTTTTTGATTGAGGCCAACTGGCAATTTTTTTTTAATTGAAATGACAGCTTTCACATCGCCCCACTTGCCCATTCAAGGATTACGGTTCCTTCATGTACTTGAGTCTAAGGTATTTCTAGAGTTTCCTGACCTTGCATCCTTCTTTTGTTTCTTGAAAAGGACTCTCCAAGAAAAAGTCTGTACTAAATTTAATGATTTGGGCTTTTTACTCCAACCCAAGAACTCTATTTCCATAAGATCCAGAGAACTGCGATAGAAAGCTTTTCCGGTAAACCTCCATCCTTTTCAAATAATAGAACCTTTTCCTATTTTCAATTAGTGGCAATATAAAAAGCTAAGCCATTTCACCAAAAAATATTTTAATGGCTCCAAGATTTATTTTTTGAAAGTGGGTAGTACCACTAATATATAAATAAAAAAGAATATACAAGTAAAGTCAGACGCAGGCCCAAAAATGTCAACTCCCCAACAACCTATACAGGAGAAGGCTACACAAAGATCGTGTGGAACACCTAATCCCCCAATAAACCAAAAAGAGAAGTAAAGGAATCCACATGACACCGAATAGCAACCCATTTCTTTACTTTATCACAAACAGAAGAAAAAATGGAGTCCTCAGCATGGGACATTCTCCTAAAGGGCTCCTTGATGACATCCCACATTGCATTTATGAGACTCCACTTTTCTATGTGGGAACACTCTATCCTACTTACATCCATAAAAATGATTCATCTATAACTAAATGACTTAAAAATCTGATTTTATTATGAGTTGGAATCTTTCACTTGGGAGTGTTCCACATAAATATCAGAATTTCAATTGCTCTTCCGTCGACGTTTCTCTTTCTTCCATGAATCCTTCAGCCATTATCCGTCAGATTTTTTGTTGGTGATTATATGTAAATGATACCCCTGAATACAACTCAAGTTCTTTTCATTAGCATGAGTTCATAGTCATTAGGTCCAGGAATGTTGTGAGCTCCACATTATTAACCTCAGATTCATTTAAGTGCATTTCAGTGAATTTGTTGGTATCATGTTTCAGCAGATTAGTTCTAATTTCTAAATGTAAGCCCTCAAGGAGTGGTACCTTCACTCTGTCCTTCGTTTGATGCTGATCAGCCTTTTATTTGGAGGTGTCAATAGAGTACAAATTCTGGAGTACAATGTTAATGACATGTGACCACACTGAATGTTCATTGACATTTTCTCTTCGTGAAGAAGTGAACTTTGGTTCTTCAAGTATCCACACATTTCTTGTTCATATGTAAATTTGAAATATAGTCCCTCTTTATGAAAAATACCTGTATCAGTACTTTTCTTTTTTTCCTGGAAAGAAAATGTAGTTTGCACCACCATTTTCTTGAGATAACAGAACTATTGCAATCAGAAAGGGAGGAGAGGTCTCTTTCCCACACTATACGTCATCCCAGACAAGATACTTAAATGAAAATAAAATATTTTAAAATTCCCTTCTCTAAGAATGTATCCACTCCGAATATAAATAAAAGAATGGGCTCTAAAACATGCCCTCTCCACATAAAACAGTGTGGAAAGGATGGATATCAATGGCGATGTAGATGCAAGTGAAGGTAAGAACAAGGAGAGGAGTATTGCTTGGGAGTGAGCGAGTGTTAGGTGCATGGGGAGGAGCAAAAGGGTGATCTGACAAGGAAGGATTTATTAGCTTTTCTCTTTTTACTCTAATGATTTGGCTTGCCACCTTTGGAAAGAAAAAGAGAAAGATATAGGGAGTGACGACTTTCATTTTGGAGGGTGTTTAACTATCTCACCTGCAAACAGAAGGCCTCTAACCAGAGCTTCAGCAAGTTCAACTACTGATTATCTTTGGAGACCAAGTATCATAAGTAACTTGTGCTTTTGATGCTTAGATAAAGTCATCAGCATCATTTTCCCAGCATGTGTTGGTTTTCACAAAAGTAAGACTGGGTCACAGGAGCTTCCTTTGCAAAAGAGTTGTTAGAGTTTGTCAAAATATTCAGATGGGTGATACCAGACAGAGGAGCACTCTAAAAGCATCTCCATGTGGAAGCACCATGGTTCCTCCAGTTTGGGGAATCTTTACTGCTTCGGGCTGTCTTATAGTGCTCTGGATAGGGAAGAAATCTTTTGAGCTTTGAAACAAAGTTGGATGGTTTGGGCTTCCAGAAGGTTGATATACTTGATGATAGGAGGGTCATAATGTTATTTGCTATGCTGACATCAGATATCAAGCTCTCCCAGCCAGATTTTTATTGATATTAACAATACTTTTGTCTTATTGTTGGAGTGGGAACTGGGAAGATAGGCTGGTACAAGGATTACAGCCCAATGTCATACTATTTGATGTCACTGGGACACATCTGCAATTGTGGAGCATAGAGTCTTATAGCAGATTTTTCACCTCTTCAGGAATATTGAAAGAGGTCAATGAAGATGAAGATGCTAAGGCATGGAGCGAGATGAAGTATCCAAGATTGTCATTGGCAGTCGGACATGAAATTCTGTGAACCATGAGGTTGCTTTCGTGCAGCCCTCACTTCTAGATTGAAAAGGTCAAATCTTATCCATCTGGTCCTTCAAACAATATGGATTGGATTTATAAGGAGGTTTTCCAGGCTTAAAAGTCTGGTGAGCGGAAGAAGACAACAGAATCAACTCAGTTATGAATGTTGAGGACTCTAACAGGTGTTAAAGCTGTTGGGATAGAGGAACCTTCTCTCACTAGACTTTTCTAGAGAGAGAAGTTTTCGGAATGGTCTGGCTCTTGGGGGCTAACTGCATCCCTTTGGGGGTTGGCGGCCCTTGCCGGAGCTTTCTCCAAGGAATCTGGGCCCTCTCCCTCCTGCTTCCGATGTGCACCCATGTGAGGTGCGTTTGTCTGGTCCGTGTTTGGGATAGCTCTGCTCCCAAGATTCATAGAAGAAGTTTCACAGAGGTAGTGAGGGGTCTGGCAAAGGGGGACAGTCTGAAACGGGGAAGCAGGTGGTGGGCTGACGCGAGGGAATTCCGTCCGAGAGCAGCGAGAAAAAGGACTGGCTTTGCTGGAGCGTCTGTGTTTCCATCGTTCAAGGTGGGGTGGAGGTGGATGACCTGAGAGCTATCGTGAGCTTCCCTGTGGGAGGAACCTGGAAAGTCCCCAAGGTCACTTCGAACTCTTTCCTACTGGTTGGACATGATGAACAGAAGGTGGAAGCGCTGGCGGAGGCGGGGGTGTGCTCGTTGTTGGAGGTGCCCTACTATGGGTGGTAAGATGGGCCAAGGGACAGGTACCTTCCCAAGTCCAAGTCAACAGAAGGTTCGGGTGGTGGTTAGTAGGGCTGTTCATGGTTCGGTTCGGTTCCGGTTTGGACCTTGTTTTGTTCAAACCGGACTGAACCGAAATTATGTTCAAACCGAACCGAACCAAACCGGTTCGGTTCGATTTGAACCGAAAAAAAAAACACACAAAGAAAGGGCGGATGGGCGGTCCTGGGAATCGACCCAGGACCACCCAAAGGAACCAAAGGCGCTAGACCACTGGGCTAGCTTTCTTTGGTGTTATTATTTATTATTTAATATATTTAATATATTTCGGTTCATTCGGTTTCCCTGTGCGAAACCGAACTGAACTGTGACATTGTCAACCCGAACGAACCGAACCGAACCGGTCGGTTCGTTCGGTTTTTCGGGTTGAACCGAAAAATGAACACCCCTATGGTTAGAGTGCCTCTCCTCTGTAATGAGGAAGGTATGGTGTTCTTCGTGCGACTGTTCGATGGAAGCATACAAGGAGAGCCAGTTTTCTTCCCTTCCCCTTGGGCTCGCGGATGGTGGTTGCTATCGAGGTTTGGTCCCTTTGACAGCGGTGACCTGTCCGTCCGTCACCGCCTTGGTTGAAGGTGAACCCCTCGTTGTGCGGGTGTGGGTGCAGGACCGGCCGCAGAACACAATGTTTAGGGTTTCTCGCAATGCAGACTAAGGAAGACGAAGGACAGATTGGTGATCGAGTGGGAGTTTGAAATTCGAACTCCATTAGTGTTGCCAGGTCGGATCCGTTGTTGTGGGACCGAGGCGGGCCAAAGCTACTTAAGGCTCTCAATAGTGGGGCGGGTCTACTCGAACTGGATGGGCGAACCACTGAGACAGCTTCCAACTTAACAGGATCTGCTTCAGCGCTTCGTATCGGGCCCGTGAGTTTCGATAGAGGGCTTCTTCCCTGCTCGATAAGCACGGGTCTCTAGTGCAAAGCACTGCCCGCCTTCGTCTTGCTTCAGGGAGCTCAGAGGCTCCCAAAGCTGTTCAGAAGACCTTTCTGTCGATCAGCAGGGGGACGGAACCTAGTTTCCCAATCAACTGCCTTTCAGGACCGCCTCCGGCCCTCTCAGGTTTCTTGTTTTCCGGCTGGCAAGAGGATCATCCTATTATGAGAGTTTAGAAAGTTAGTATTTCGATAAAATCACCAAAATCGTGATTTTCTTCTTCGATGGGAGAGTTGTCTTTTTATTGGTAAGAGAGATGATTTTTTTGATATTTTTATTAGATTCAAATGGGGGGGGTACTTCTTTATTTACATGTAATATCTTAGTAAATGTAACATTTACTTAAATGATATTCAGGTAAATAAGTATGAAGAAGAAATGGGAAGAAAGTATGTATGTATGTACCCAGTACCCGAATCGCGCCGAATTGGATCGAATCTGAGGTGATCCGATCCGATTCGGCCGAATCGGGTCGATCCGATTCGCCTTGCAAAATCATGTGACATGAAGTAATATTTGAAAATGCTGCTCTTGCTTTCTGTTGTAACTCATTAATAATGATTTCACTGTGAGAAAAATATACTCTGTACCCTGTAACTACTTTATTTCTTTAAAAAATGAACAAAATTCTATATTGCTGTTTCTACCAATAATTTGTTTTCTTGTTCATATTTTTGTGAAATTTTCAATCATTATATTACAGGCAGCTCTTGCTTCGGCTGAGGATAAGGGCAAAAGTTTAGATTCCAACGAAGCAGGGCAGCTGGACACTGGAAGGCTTCCTGCCACCGAACAAGTTAACAGTACAGAATCTATGACTCACTGACTATCAGATAACTGTACTCTCGATTTCTGAAGAGCTTTGGGCTGATGTCCCCCTTCAGATATGCAAGGAACTTTAAGTCCTGCAGGACCTGGGCCAGATTTGGACAGGAAAATTCGAGCACTGAAAAAGAAGGTAATTCTGTCTATATTATAACTCATTGGGATGTAGAAACATAGTGGTCTCTGGACTATCTTTAAACTTGGATCACAATTTTCTGCATCATTGCTAGAATATAAATAACGTGGTGAACCTTTTTAGAGAGGTTTGCCATTACATCAGTAAAGCTGCATTATTTCTGGAAGAACAAGTCCCGGATAGGTCAGTGACTGCCCTTCTTTTTGTGCTGTTTTCTCTGCATTACATTTTTTAGCTTCCAGAAAATCAAACCAAAAGCCAAACTGGGAAATTTCACGAAGAATCATATGTTCTTTAGAAGAGAGTTGTAATTGCTAATTGGTTTATCTTATTAAAATAAAGTTGTTTTAATCCTTACATCATCGTCATCTTTATGACAGTCTATACTCCTTATCCCATCAACTAGGTCCGGTCAGGACTTTTATTGGATGTATAAATCCTCAAGCAGCTGCTAGCTTGCTGTCAAATTATCATTCTCAAGTGAGAAATGGTTATTGCAAGACTCTTCATGCAATAAGGCTGAGTTAGGTTGCAAGAAAGCAACTCTATGGGCCATGTCACATATCCACAATGGATGTGATGTGGCAGGAATGGTGACGGTGCTTGGCGATGGCAGCGACCGGCATGGGTGGCGGTAGATGGTGGCGGACAGCTGGTGGCCCATTCGGGCTGAAAAGTACTGACTTTGGGCTGAGAAACACTGAATTTTCTCTGGGAAATGCCCTTTAGGTTTATAAGTACTGACCTGGGCTTAATAGCAATGATTTTGGGCTAAGAAATACTGATTTGGATTGAGAAATACTACATTTAGGATAAAATACTGACCTGGTGTTTTAGTAGTAATGAATTTAGGCTGAGACATATTGACTTGTGGCTGAAAAATACTTCCTTTGGGCTGACAAATACTGACTTTTGGCTTGGAATGATTGATTTTGGATAAAATACTGATGTTTTGGCTGAAAACTACTGACTTTTGGCCGAGAAGTACTGACTTTGGACTGAGTAATACTGACTTTTGGCTGAGAAAGTCTAATTTTGGTTAAAAAAGACTTTTGGCTGCAAAATACCTATTTTTTTTGCTGCGTCTGGTCGCCACCGCCTGCCTCACCAGCCACATGGTCATGCAGCCACGTAATACTTAATGCCCAGTGCTTTGTGCAGCAAGTATTATTCTTCTCAATTTTCTATTGCTCAAGCTTCACAAGTTAATTGTTATATTTTACCAGATGGGGTTTGACTGTTTGCTTGATCTACATAGTCAGCAGCAAGAGAAGTGGCCAAGGCAACCAGGGTCGCCTCAGCCTCAATGTGTAGGCAATGGCCAGGCTTGAGGCGATATATTATTAAGTAATATATATAGTTCAGAAATATGAATATATGTATTAATATCACCTAAATGGATGCATAAACAAATATATTTCATATAATGATTTATTTCTATGTGCCAAATTATTGTAGAACTCACTAAATCTATTCATTCCTACATATAAAGTTTAACAAACTAAATTGCAAGTAAACAATTCACACATAAATATATTAAATGATAATAGAAAGTAAACATTATTAACTTAAATGGGCGTCTTTGTGGACCAGACAGGGCAAGTAAGGTGGTGACTAAGGCATGGGCTCGCCTAGGCAAAGTGGGCCTCAGAGCGAAGAGAGTTGGGGTCACCTCTCCTGGCCACATGACCTAGGCGACCGCTTTAGTCGCCTTATGATGCCATAGTGCTTGATTTTCCCATTCTGACCACATTAACCTCCTCAGAGTGTATTATTTGCAATGGAACATTGGAGCAGAGTAATTCACCATGAATTACTCGTGATGAATAAAAAACGAAAGTATATTCGTTATCAGATTCACTGTTCCAAGGTTGCTTCTGGTTCATGAAAATCTTATCTGATTTGTTAAACTTGGGCATGAAATTATTTTCTGTATTCCTGTTTTCAATTGAAGTCCAAACATTTTCCAGATTCGGCTTGCCACACAGCAGAAGGGTGACCAACAAGATGTCAAACCTGAGCAGTTAGAGAAGTTGGTCAAAGTTGAGGGTTGGCGTGAGGAAGTAAAGCTCCTCGAGGAGAAACGGGCAGCAGTTGGTCCGTAATGTCAGCTTTCTAGTTTCATCTGAAATCTCTCAACCGTGATTAACTGGAAGCTTCGATCCACTTTGTCCCTGGTCGTGTTGTCATGTAAAATCTCGTCCGTTTCTGGTGTCAATTCCAAAACTCGGTGGACCCCGTGTGATGACACTCCAATTTGAAGAAATTTCAAGCTGTCTTCACGGTCTTGCGCACGCAGGCATCTCTGGTCGCTTCTGCACGTCTGCTATCCTTCAGAGGAGTACTTGTATCAGGTTCCTCCTATTTTTACAAGGATAGCTGTTTGTATGGACCAAAATTTTTCCTTGTATCTTCTCACAGAAAACAGATTAGTTTGAGCCTTTTTGATGTTTGTGGATACTGGGTATTTTTAGAATCTAATAACTTGGACAAGTTCGACGTCTGTGTGAATATTGGTATGAAATGGGAGCATCATAGGCACAACAAATTGGGTATTTTTGCCAGGAAAGATGATGGGAAGCATTTTTGGAGGTGGTTGCTGTTAGCCCGGTGTACTTAAAAAGGGAGGAGCAGGCTGTGAACGGATCGAATACAAAGCATATATGATTTTTCATATCCTCACCGAATATTTAATCAGAATAAAATTTAGATATAGAGTGGATAATTTAATCGGATAATATTTAAATTTAAAGTAGATACAAATGTTATCTGTTTCGGAAACAAGTCTTGATAAGAGGTCAGAAAAAAAAAAACAGAAAAACCTGTAAAATTCTAAAAGAAAGTATAAATGTCACAAACAATATCTAAACAAAATATTAACATTTATACAAATAATATAGAATGAAAATTGAACTACTACTTAATTACAACTAAGGAATTATTAAGGTTTTTAACATAGTACATAAATATTCATAAATTATATGTCTCACGTTCAAATTACATGTGCAAATGAAATCAAACTCAAGTTCTCTCAAAGATAACTGTCCAATTGTTTTGAACATACTTATCAACTTCTTCATGCTCCATATGATCCACAACTAATGACCTTGAGTATAAAATTCTGTAAAAAATTTGTAAACATTAGTAGTATTATGAAATAGAACTTAATGATAATGAATGGAGTAATGTTGATAATATATTCACCCATCTATTTTCAAGACAAATCTTCTATTCTCATATCCATCATCCACTCAAAGTCTAATAGAGAATGATCTTGTAACATAAACAACACAAAATAAGTAAATGATATTACATAACATTTATATAACTATAAGACTTCTAAAAACTCACATTTGTTTTTTGTGAAGGTAACCAATCTTGTGTGCAAATCAAGACTTGTATTGTTTTCGGCAACATGATGAGTGGTTATCATCAATAACTATTGAACTAGTACTAAGAGTTAGTTTTGAAGCAACACTTGTGACTGAATAGCAAAGATATCTCTTGCTATCTTTGAGAGGATAGAAAATTTTTTATCATAACATTTCCACCAAGCTAACACATCAAATCCCTCCTCATCAGGAGAATGAGTCTCTTCCAAATACACATCCAACTCATTTTTTGAGACGACATGAAAATTCGTTGACTTAAAAACTTGTTAAAGTTTCCTTTCAATTCATCTGCTGTGTCATTAGATTTTGTCTCAAAAGAGGTAGATGTAGCATCAAACTTGGAAATAAGACATAACCTGATGTACTCATGCATTGCATACTCAGCATAAAGCTCATAAAGGAATGAACATACTTTTTCTATGTGAATATCTGCATTTTCATCATAGATTTGCTGATAAAGGAACATAACATAATCAAACTTCTAACAAGGATAAAGAATGCAAATTGTAGTGAAAATCACACTACATTCCTCCCAATATTTCATATATTTTAGTAGCATTGCATTGATCATATTACGAATATAGTCATGCTCACTGTTCAACCATTCATGAAACTTAATGTGCACAGTGCAAATATCACTAAAATACAAATTAGTAGTCATATATTTTGTTCAAAAGAGAGTCAATGTTGCATTGTAGAAGACTTTTAAACAGTCATAAACTGTTGATCAGGTTGCAAGCCCAGAGGGGGGGGGGGGTGAATAGATTGCTAAAATTCATCTTAGAAATATTCTGTGACAAAATAACTTTAGAAACACTAAACGAAATAGTTAGAGTTAATGAGCAGCGGATAATGAGACAAAAGTAATCACATGAACAACAGAAATTTTATCCTAGTTCAGATCTCCTATCACAAGGAGTCCTACGTCCAGTTCCCAAGCAACAATTTTGGATTTCACTAACCAAGGATACAGTCCCCCTCAAGGACACTTACACATCCAGCACCAGCTGACATTCTCTTCACTCAACGAAGAGGCAATACATCATCTGTTACAACAGGTCTTCCTTTCTACAAAAGGGAAGGAACCACCCACTCCACAGTAGGTCCTCTCTTCACAGATGAAGAGGAGCACTCAAAGAAGAGTAAATAGGTTTTTTTTTTTTTAACACAAAGATACTTTTTTTTTATTAATCGAATAATGAGAGGATTACAAAAACACCGGGGCATACCCCTACGAAGCAATGACTAGACTAGCCGAACAAAGGAAGGCCAATCTTGTCTAAGGTCGTTGGACCCCTACAGGCCAGGGGGAGCGAAGTGAAAGAAGTAAAGACTTTATTTTCGGCTTCTGAACAAGCATAGTTCGCTAAAGCATGAGCAACATGGTTAGCTTCCCTGAAGACATGATTAATTGAAGAACCATGCTTATGGAAAGCTTGAAGGGCATACCGCCACCACCTTTGACATTCCCATCCAGGTGATGAGTTGGAGGTGAAGGAAGAAACAAGTATAGCAGAATCTGAATATATTTGGTGAACATGCAAACCCTTCTCCTCTGCCAACTTTAAGCCATCATGAAGAGCTTGGACCTCAGCCAGAAGACTATTGCCAAATCCATAGTAGAAAGCAAAAGCCAAAACAATATCACCTTGTGAGTTTCTAACACAACCGCCGCCACCACTTAATCCTGGGTTGCCTTTGGACGCACCATCCACATTAAGGCATAATCCTTGTATTGGAGGGATCCACCGAACCAATTTTAGAACAACTTTGCTAGCAGAATATGTGTAACCAAAAGAGTGAATGATAGCATGCTGATTTGCAGTCGGTTGACAAAATGAGACTGATTCATAGCATGGGAAATCTGAAACTGAATACTCTCAATAATGGATCTGGGAGATTTATAAACCTGATCATAACGTCTTTTACACCTCGCTTTCCAAATTTCCCAAGTGATGAGTATGCTGCCATATAAAGATATGAAGCCAAAGGGTGATGTGATCTTGGAGGTTTGAATAACCCGCCAGCATGAGGAAGTGAAGTGTTCATTCCTGAAATTGTGAGCAGATATGAAGGGCATAACCAGGTCCAGAGGCTAGCAGCTAGATCACTTTTAGTAAACAGGTGATCAATGTCCTCATATTGGGGACTTCGGCAGCAGGAGCATCTGGATGCTAGCTGGATCCCTTGATCAGATACTTTAGAGTCCACTGGAACAACCCTATTGATCACCTTCCAAAAGAACAGAGAAGCTCTCCTAAGAAATAGGTGATGCCAGATTTTTCCCAGAGCTGGTCTGTAGACACCACGGTTTCTCAACAGGTTATAGGCAGATTTTGTAGTGAAAGATCCATCGCTAGTAGGAGCCTAGATGCATTTATCCACCTCCTCAGTTAACTGGATGTTGCGCAAGCCTTGGATACCAGGGATTAGCTTCCAAATTAGATGGTTACCATCATGAAGAATGTCATGAACCATAGCGTGGGGGGCATTATGAGGATCATGCAAATGAAATCGCATAGGAATATTACCAGCCCATGAGTCATATAGAAAATCCACCTTTGTGCCATCACCCAGTAGCCATCTAGTATTATCGTTGATAAGAGCATGAGCACCTACAAAAATCTTCTTCGGGAGGCCCTGCAAAGGGAGAGCGAGCAGGCGTGCATAGCGGGCCCAAAGGGATGTACCCTACTGGATATTCCATAGATGCTTAGTAGCTAAGGCAAGTTGGACATGCCATAAGCTACGAACCCCAAGACCACCTTCTTGAATTGGACGCTGAATGACATTCCAAGGAATCCAATGGCGTCTGTGCACACCATCAATACCACTCCAAAAGAAGGAGGCACAAGCTCTTTCAAGAGAGCGAATAACACCTTTAGGGAGAATGCAAGCCGAGGCTGTGTATATGGGAATGGAAGAAAGCACTGAATTGATTAAAGTGACCCGGCCAGCTTGAGAGAGGAACTTAGACTTCCAAGCAGACAACTTCCTATTGATCTTATCAAATAAAAATTTGAAATCAGAAATTTGAACTCTATCTTCCTTGAGGCCGACTCCAAGATAGTTCATAGCTCCTCTTAACATTTTGAACCCAGTGATATTCTTAATAGCTGTAGCGGTGCCAGTAGGTGCTTTCTTGGACAGAATGAATTGACTCTTCTGATTGTTGATAAGTTGTCTTGAAGACGATTCATAAGCTTTCAAGAATTTCAGAAGGCCCGAAATGTTTTTAACATGCCATTGGTGAAAACCGTGTATCATCAGCATATAAAAGATGGGATATAGAAGGACAAACTCTCGGACCAGCAAACAGCTTGAGGGAGCCGGAGATAAGCTGCTGACGGATACCTTTGCTAAGAACCTCCTCCATAATAATAAAGAGAGCTGGGGCAATGGGATCGCCCTGCCTGAGACCCTTAGAAGATTTGAAGTACCCAGCTTGATGACCATTAACAAGCACAGAGAACCAACAGTTTGATATTAGCATGCCTATATAAGAGATAAACTTGTGACCGAAGCCAAAGTGGCGAAGCACTGAAAACAAAAACTCCCATTCCACCCGGTCATATGCTTTCATCATATCACGCTTGAAGATGACATTATCCCCTGACCTTGCGACCCAAATTTTTGAGCAAGCTCCTAGACAGAGATATATTATCAATAATAGAGCGGCCCTTAACAAATGCACCCTGCTCCTCGGATATGATTTGAGGAAGAATATCCGTGAGGCGATCACAGAGAATCCTGGAATAATCTCGTGACTAAAATTGCACAAACTAATGGGGCGATAATCAACAAAAGTGACCGGGTTAGTAACTTTGGGAATAAGAGCAATAATTGTGGAAGTGATTCCGCGAGGAAGAGGGAATCCACTGAAAAAGCCCTTGACCGCCTCAAGTACATCAGGGCCAATAATCTCCCAGCAGGATGTGTAAAAAGAGCCAAAAAAACCATCCGGACCAGGGGCACCATAGGCATTCATAGACCAAACTGCATTCTTAACTTCATCAATAGAGGGGAAAGCAACAATTTGTTCATTCTGAGAACTTGTAATCACATTTGGAATAACATTCAGAAGAGTGTTATCTATCTCAAAAACACCCGAAGTCAGCAAGTTTTCATAGAACCGAGCAGCTGCATCCCTCAAGGCAACCTGGTTCTCACACCATCCGTTACAACCATCCACCTTTAGTCTAGAGATATAATTTTTGCGCCTGTTCCCCTGGACCACAACGTGGTAGAAAGCAGTATTTTTATCTCCATTTTCCAGCCATTGAATTCTGGTCTTTTGACACCAGAACATGTCTTCATAGCGCTGAGCATTTTTAAGATGCACCTGGGCCAAATTTAACCGCGATCTATTGCTCAGCGTTGGAGAAGAATCGAATGCAATCTCAGCAGCTATCATCTCTTCCTCAGCAGCTTTAGAATT
>JACBKR010003483.1:0-29094 GCA_014218235.1 Colocasia esculenta
TCTTCAGCTATGTGGGTAGCTTCATTGCTTGATAGACAACTTCATGATTGTTCTGTAAGTCTCATGCTCAGGCTGAAAGGCTTAGGCACTATACGCACCCCCCCCCCCGACCTCCCGGGACCCCCCCCCCCGCCAGGGACCCGAAGTTCGCACTGCCCACCCATAGGTCGGAAGACCCAGAAGGGTTAGAAGAATAGTCTAGTGAGATATGTACTGAATTTAAAAAAATATAACGATATACAATATACACAAAGTCTGTAAACATGTCCCAAGTAAAAGCACAGGTACAAGAAAGAAAGGTGCAGTCCTTAAGGGGCATACTCCGAGAACTTGCAAAGCACAAACTCTCTACTCACTCAGGTACAAGAGTTCACAACACTCGCTCTAACTGCTGCTAACAGCACACGGCACACAGCCGCCTCCGCAAACCCGTCCGACACCGAGCTCTCGCGACGACGAGCCCCTAGCTGAAGAGAGTAGGGGGAGTGAGCCTTGTGAACAAGGCCCAGTAGGGAACCAGTCCCTCACCAGCCAGAGCAGCATGAACTCTGAAAATAGGAAAACTACACTAGAAAGCTGTAAAGCGAGGAACACTACAGCATGGTACTACAAGGACGTGGAATAGAAAAGTGCAACGCCACAACCACCAAACCAAGGTCGTGAACCACACGACTACCCGCAGAAACCAAGGGAGTTGGGCACAAAGCAGAAGCAACACCTCGCACACCCACCGAGACATGAAACAACCAGGTGAGAACGACATCTCACCACAAGCACGGCCACCTCAGACCTCTCAAGGTCGAGGGCCCACAAGTAGACCACCCTGGACCCCGGACAAATCGCGAGGTCGGGAAACCATACACGCCGGTGCCACCACAGACTGGCACCAAGGAACGGACTACAGAACTGAGAGAACACCGAAACGAAAACCACCAGAAGCACGAGTCCGCACAAGGCCAGACCAACGACGCCACAGAACTAGACGCAGCCAGACTATAACCGCTATGCAGGCAAGGGCAAAAGATAACACTTGAAAACTTGTGTAATACCCATAAATTCATAATTAAAATATATAGATAAATTAGAAAATTTGTCAATTAATAAAAATTAAACTAGTAAATGATACGCATCATTATCACATGCGTAAAAAACGTATATAAAAATTTTGTAAAAATAAAAGTTATACTTTAAATAATATTCCCTACTGACCCATTAAGAATTGGGGCATAGAAAAATAATTCGGACCGAGTTTAGAATTTAGGTGACTTATTATTGATATTAAGGAATAATCGGAAAACCCCTTATTATAGAGCCAAGTGGATTAACAATTAAAAATCAAATGATGGATAGACTCTAACAATATGTTTGATAATCCATCATGAGAAATTGGATCAATGGACCTCTCATGGCCATGAATAAATTAAATGAGAAAATATAATAAAAATCCAAAACTCTATTATTCTCCAATTAAAAAAGGGAAATTCCCATAGTAAATTCTACTAAGTGATGGACTTTGTGAAATAGACCCATTAGAAATTAGTGGGTCAAAAGAGGAATTTTTAAAAGTGGAATAATAGGAAAATACCCTAAATTCGTAACTAAAATATTGCTTAAATAGAAAAGAGGTATTTAATGCATTAAAATTAGTAAATTGGGTTGGAATAGGATTCCTAACCCTACCAAGTAGATTGCCCACGAAATTACCTCTCTCCTAACCCAATTGGAGGTTGCAAGCATGGAAGGGAGGAATTAAATAGGAAATCTCAGATTTAAATATGAGTTAGAGTCCTATTAGAATTAGAAACACAAGAGACATAACTACTCTCTTAAACCTCCATGGCCAGCCCTAGCTAGTTGCCAGGGGTTTCTAGACCAGGAAGAGAGGCCAAGGAGGAGGGAGCTTGTTGGGAGAAGGAGCTCTCAAGACATCAACCCCGTTCTTCAAGTTTTAGCCCTAGAAGAGTAAAAAGACTAAAGGTATGCATTCTCACGAGAAAAACTAAATCAACATCTGTAGGTCGATCTAAACCTCAGGGACAAAAGCCCTTCGGTTTCATAATTTTTCATTGAGCATATCTTTGTTCTTGATTTTTCATGTTCTGCAACTTACATGACCCCGAACCCTTTTCAAAAATCTAGATCTCCTTGTATACAACCCCATGCCACGAGATTGTTACTGTAGGAACTGATGCATGTTAGACATCTTTTGCCCTAAAAGCCCTAAATTGATTCATCCTATCTTGCGAATTTAATCGTTGATCTCAACTATGTCTGGTTCTGTTCATCATGAATACCCGTGTTTAAAGCCGTCTAAACCCTATTGGTTTTCAAATTCCTATTTATTGTAAGTACCCATGCATGTCTAGATCAATTCGCAACTGGTTTCATTATTTTTCATCGCTTATATAATTAGTTACGATTTCTGAATCACCCTATGTCAAATAGGATAAGTTCTGGCCCGCAATCCAATGTATGTCCTTTCCCTATGGACTCGGGCGCAGACCCTGTGAATGTGACGGCCCGATAGGCCGCGTTCACAAGGCCATCGCGACAGAGCCTTCAGTCACGATCTGATCGCGACAGGGCCGTCGTCGCGATCTGCTGCCCAACCTGACTAAGCCATCGCGACCTGTACAGGACCCGTCGAGACCTGTACCCATGAGGCCCATCGCGACCTGTACAGACCCCGTGTGATCTCAATTGACCCTCGCGACCCTCATTAGGGTACGCCGCGATCTGGTTTTTTTTTTGAAACCCCCGTCTCAGCAAGTCTTGACTATCCACAGTGCTTGTACCTTGTTGACAGTCATAGACACAAAAAAATTACACTTGTTATAATTTAAACATTTATGTGTGATTAAATACATGCACATGATCTTTTCTATCTACAATTTCATGACACTTACACATACTTTGAACCATCTAATTATGGCTTAATTTGGCATGAAAATATTCATAATGTATCTGGTAATTTATGTAATTAAATGCCATATTTCAATATATACTTGTCTGTGTTTTCTCGCGATGATTGGGATTACCGATATCGACGCTCCACTGTTCTAGAATTCCTCTAGAACGTCGAGCAATTGTTTCTATATTTACACTCTCTCTTGACTTGGACAAACTCTCCGTCGGATACTCCTTCCTCGGACTAGTGAATCCTTGTTCAAGGCCTCCGTAAGTCTCCTCTGTCCATGGATTCCCACATGGTCGACGAGCCAGTTGTACCCTAAACCTATGATACCCTTTAGCGATCAATATGATCCAAACGGCTATTAGAAGTTCGCTCTTATGTTGAATCATGCCGGACCTCTGGACCTGTGCATAACATGGCCAGTGGAAAGGTAGTGAGTTCCACCGACTGCCAACACCACATGCGTGTGTTGTGCAACTACTACTTCGCCCGTTTACTCGACGTTTATGTGAATTGACCTGTAGTTTCGTCTATACTCTACTCGTCGTCTATTCACACTCTCTCTACTATCTCATCTATTCATCTAGTATTCTCATCTACTTCTTGGAAATCTCTATTGGCCATTAATTGATTGTCTAAAGATAAACAAATAACCAATGCCAGGTAATAGGGCCCGATCTGGTCTAGGGAGAGTGCCCGAAAGTGCCATTGCCCGCGGAGAGTTAAATGACCAGGATGTCAGCATTACATCCAAGTGCCATTACTATAAAGATTAATCTAAGACAATCAACACAAAAGTGCTATATTCTCTCGTTGTCTATTGACGGACAAAAGTGCTATATTCTCTCTCTCGACTATCTACGGATAACCAAAGTGCCATTACTATTTCGATTGACGGAAGTTAATCAAAAGTGCTATTACTATTTCGATTGATGAGAAAATCAATCAAAGTACAATTTACTCTATATGGCCAATACTTTCTCTCTCATTGCTATAATGTTGCTTGCTATTGTTTGATGTTGATGTTATTTGCCATCGTGTTGTTATCATTTCCATCGTGACTTGACTTTAATCATCGTGCTATACTTGATTGCTCTGATATCTGAACCATGTTACTTGTGCTACTTTCTCGACTTTACATGACTGTTCTATCATCAGTTACTCTGCTTTTTAAAGCGCTAATTATTTAAAGCCTGCTTGATCCTGAGATTTAAGTCCTACGGGCGTTATCGCTCACCCTTCGTTATTTGTTATTGTGTCTCAGGTAAGATAGACGATGACGTTTACACACCAATGGGACAGAACCCGAGTGATGAGCGACCCGGAGTCAAATGACGAAGTTACCCTAGCACAATTGGAGTCTAGTAGATTTTACTTTAGATTTTCTCTTCATATGTAATGATGTCATTGAGCCTACGTATTGGCTCTGAATTAGTGGTTGTAATAGTCTTAGTGATTTTATAATGAAATGAAGAGTTTATTCCAATTATTGCTCATTTGATGCTCTGATTTATTCAACTGATTGTACATTTTTCTCTACTATGTACTTTGCTCACGTCTCCCGATTATTCCGCTGCTAAATTGGCGGGGCGTGACACGTCGGGAGGAAACGTCGTCATAACAATAGCAACTAAGCCACCGCCACTGGGAGCCAAGAGGAGGACACACAGCCACTCCCTCTGCTCGCCATCCTGGCTCTGGCTTCTAACCTCCCCGGAAGAGCGAGACAGAGCCGCCATAGAACACCACAACAACGCACGCACCACCGTAGCCTGGCCAATCTGCGGCAACACACCTAGCACCATTACGTGGCTCCAGAACCAACTCAGAGAGAGGCAGTGAGACAAGGACTATCTGGGCCGCGCCGTGAAGAGAACCGCCTCAACGACCTCGGCGTCTCACCCCAGACAAGAGAGCTCTACAAATGACTCTGCGCCACTATCCAAACCTCATTTCCCTCAGCTCCAGAGTCACCAACTCAGCTGCCATCTTGAGCACGCTCGTAGCCTGAAGCACTCCCTCTACAGGCTCCCGAGGATGGGGGTCCCAGGCAATGGAGACAACCTCTGTACGGGACAAGCCCTCAAGTGCCAAGCACTGGGCGAACAGGCTGGGTAAGCCCAACAAGCACAAGGCACGCACGGACCCTCGAGAGGGCCGTCGGCCAACCAAGGCATGCACGAGCAAGAACAGAACCTTGAAACACCACCAGTCAGTACGAAAAACATCACTCTGCTAATAATTGATTGGCCGTCGGACATCAATTATTAGACAGACGTGAGACTGCTAGCACTGCCGCTAGGACACTGCCACGAAGGTGTCACCTTCGGTCACTGAACACAGCGAGGTAACTTGCCGCATTCTCCACTCGAAGGTCCTAAGGGCAAGCCTACCCTAGGGCACATGCCGACACGCTAACGGGGACCATGGAAACACCCAAGGTAACATAGGTACTGTCGCGTCTCCCCTAGCCGTCGTGATACATTGTGACGGGGAAGGGCACCGCTACAGCAACCCTGTCGTGATGTGGAAATGCATCGCAACAACGATCCTTATCATGACGGGGCAACGCGTCGCGACAAGGTTGCGTCCGATGGGGCACTGCGGCACTAGCAGAGAGGCAGACCCACAGGATGCTCTATCCTTGGGCCACCATAAGCCACAAACACCACCATACGGGGGAGGGGGCATGGAAAAGCAATAAATGCTATCTACAAACCACGAGGGGCTCCCAATCCACCCGGATCGAGAAGGTTCAAGCAATCCATACCTTAAACGAAGAAACGAACCCATAAGCCCTTCACGTCGGATTGGCCACCTCCTCCTCACTCCACGCAAGCTCCACGACACCGGGAACACGAGCACGACCCTCCTCCTCGCCAGAAACACACAAAGGGGAGAGAGGGAGGTGGAGCACCGCAAGAAGGGGAGAAGAGAGGGAAAGTAGGGAGAAATGGAGAAGGGATTGTCGGCCAAGGCCTTAAGCCTTCGGCACCCAAGTCACGACGGACCGCCCCATCGCGTTAGGACCTTAACGCGACAAGAACACGTCCCCCAGGGATGCCAGACCTATAGACAGGTCGTACTGACACACTGACACTGATAGGCGTCAGACGCGCCGAAGTGACGGAACACTGTCGCGACCCGTTGACCGAGCGCGACACGAGGACGTGACCGGAAAGCAAGGTGCGACAAGAATGCGACGCACAAGCTGGTCGCGACAAGGATGACTGTCAAGTTAGACACCCACGATGCGACACTAACACGTCGCCCAGCCCAGACGCATTAGTGGCTAGTCACCAAGACACTGGACAGAAAGCCAAGAAGCAGGGTATTACACAGCTTCATTAAATGTCCTGCAAAGCTGAAAGGACAAGACAAACTCATATACCTCCATACATACCTTCGGTGGTAGGTGAAATAAAAGTATATAAAGTATGAGAAAGTTTAGACAGAAGTTCAGAACATTTAATAATACAGACAGACAGTTGCACCAATCTCTTTCTGAAAGTTGGAGTTTCCGACAGTGGCAGGTAGGTTCTGTTGATGATAGCCCATACAGCTTATACCTGCAGGCATTTAATTCTTGACCATCTGTCATCAGAGATCACAATATCTTCTGTCAGTGGAAGAGATAACAAGAACCTTTAAATCTTTACAGATCTCAAAAAAGATATTTCATAGATGAAAATATTGAATGAAATACTTTTCCCGCTAAAAAGATAATTGAAAATTTTACTATCTGAACGAAAACAGATTATAGGTCTTAAGGAGAATATTCTTATGTAAAAGCTTCAATGTAAGAACTCATTCAATAATCAAGATGATGGTTTATTCATTGTGCTTACAGATAGAAACATAAGATTATCTAAGTACAGGTTTACAGAAGTTGATATAAGAGACTTCGTCTTTCAAGAAGTCGAAGTAGAAATAAAATACAACTGAAACAGATAATGAACTTCGACTTTAGAGAAATGCAACTGCTTCGACTTCATAGAAGTCGGAGTAAGAAAACAACGACTTTGACTTATAGGAGTCAGAGTGAGGATCAAGCAAACTTCGACTTTTAAGAAGTCGGAGATGTTGTGTCCCTGGTTTTGATGATGTCACACTTGAAGTAAAAAGTATAGATATTTGACAAACAACATTTGCTTTACAGGTACAATTCATTTAAAACAAGGAAAATTCAGATAAGGTCGACACTACCTGGAACATAGGTCGACACTAGTGGTCTATTTGTGTTACGCTGAGAAAATGTGATCAAGTCAGATCAACGCTATTCAGAGAGTATGTCAACACTTGAGATGGTTACAAGTCTTACTGAGGAGATGTAATCTGATAAGGTCGACACTCAGTAATGATAAGGTCAACACTATACAAGGGCCGAGTTCATTGTAAAAACAATTGGAACTAAGGTCGACACTAACTTGTACCAAGGTCGACACCAACTGTTTATCAGGCTAACTCAGAAGGAAGATCAAGTTGATATCGTGGAAATCTCAGGTTGTCACGTGTCCTCATTTACTGAAAACGTGTGCTTCACTTAAGACTAATGTATGTGTGTCGACACAAGACCTTGGAAGTGTCGACACTACTACACTTAGAATTTTCAAGAGAACAGAAGTCATCACACGAGCACGTGATCCAAGGCCCAATGACTGGGATCTTTTTCTTTACACGTCAGTTGTTCTGGAAGGTGCCGATGCTCGCGGCAAAAAGATTCCTCCACTTTTTGGTGAATCTGTTAAGGGGCCACTGCAAAGAATCTCGCACAATCAGATAACAAAAAGGGGAGGGCTCCAGTACGTGCGGAAAAGGAGCTTGCTGAAAACAAAAATTGTAGAACATCAAGAAGTGAGGAGATTAGAGGCTCTATAATCAGCACAAAGATGCAATTCCAGATCGAGCTGTGATCAGATGTATGCGTTGCTTAATCAAGCTTGAATTGAAGCTTTGAAAAGCTGGTGCTGAGTCTTCATGAATAGAGGATCATGAAGCTTCTCCAACATTGATCTCTGTGATCCGATTGGAACAAATTTCAAGAGGAATTCATCTGTAGAGGGATCAAATCTGAAGACTAGAAGTGTTGCAATTCGAATCTGGATCCTGAGCAGGGAGTTTGATGATCCCCAAACACGTTCTGGCATCTTTTCGTTTTTCATCTTTTCGATTTCTTCTGAGCATTTGAGTTGTGTGCTATCTGCTTCTTTGTGAAGTAGATTGTATTGATCATTCACGTGTTGTGATTGGATCAATTGGCTTAAAGCTGTGTATCAGCGGAGTGTTCAAGCTGTGAGTCAGTGGATGTGAAGAAGCTGTGAATCAGCAGGTGTTTGAGAATTCTTCACAGTGGTTCTCATAGTGGTACCTCATTGGTTTTGTGAGGGGTGGATGTAGGTCTCCTCATTGGAGCCGAACCACCTTAAAATTTTCCTCTCTTGTGTGTGGTTTGTTCCCTCTTTGCTTTGTGTGTTGATTATCCAATTGGTATTGTCATATCGAAGCATTTAACTTCTGAATTGTCATAAAATTCTGAAGATTCTCTATTCACCCCCGCTCTAGATAATCTCTCTACACACAACACGTGGTATCAGAGCTTGGTTCTCCAATTTATTTGGTTTCACGACTAGGAGAATTTAGTGTGTGATGGATTCTAGGGGCTACATTGCTGAGGGTCATTCTGTGAACAGACGACCCTATTTTGATGGTACTAATTATGCATACTGGAAAACTCATATGCAGGTTTTCTTGCGAGCTCAAGACCATCAAATATGGAGTGTGTTGAACAATGGACCTTATGAGCTGTCCGAAGATGAAGAGAAGTGGACCCCAGAAGAGATCAAGAAGTCGAACGCAAATTGGAGTGCAATGAATATAATGCAATGCTCACTACATCCAACAGAGTTTTCTCGAGTCTCCTCATGCTCAAGTGCAAAAGAAATCTAGAATCGCCTTATGTAATTTATGAAGGCACATCTGAGGTAAAAGAAACTAAGGCCAATATGTTAGTTTCTGAATATGAGGCATTTCATATGAAGCATGATGAAACTATCTCCGAAATGTATGGCAGATTAACTTTGCTAACAAATGGGCTAAAATTTTTGGGTAAAGTTTACACTAATAAGGAATTGGTTAGAAAAATTCTTAGATCTTTGACACCCATTGGCATATAAAGCTACTGTTATTGAGAATCTAGAAACTTATCCACAACTACTGTAGATGAGTTGATAGGTTCCTTAATGACATATGAGTTGGGGTTAAGAAGAACCGAGGATGATCTAAAGAAGAAGAAGCCTCTTGCTCTTAAAGCAAGTCCCAGCATAAAAGAGGCCACTGAAGACAGTGAATCATCTACCTCTGAAGATGACTCAGGTGAGTTTGCATTAATCACTAGAAAATTCAGGAAATTTCTGAGAAAGGAAGGTAAGGGTTTTCTGAAAAAGAAACAGTATAACAACAATCTGTCAAAACCCAAAGTAAATACAAATAAAAAGACTGACAGAATTGTTTGTTACAATTCAAGGAAACCAGGACATGTCAAGTCGGAATGTCCTGAGGCTCAGAAGAAAATTCAGCCCATATAGAATAGGAACAAGCAAAAGGCTATGGTTGGAACATGGAGTGAAGAAGAAGAAGATGAAGAAGAAGAGAGCTCAGATGCTGAGGACACTCACTCAAAGTTATGTCTGATGGCCAGAGAAACAGAAGAAGAAGAAGAAGAGGTAATCTCTTCGTTTAAAGATTTTAATTTGGATGATTGGGAGCATGTTTACTTCGAACTTCTGGACTAGTATGATGCTCTTAAAAAGGAAAATAAAATGCTTAAGAAGAAACTGAAACATTCTTCTTCAAAACATCTTAACAGAAGAAAGAAAAAGAAAAAGAATTCTCACAAGAGATAAATGGTCTAAAAGATGTTGTAAGTGAACTGAAAAGTTAGAATATTGAAAGTCTTGATGAAATAGCTCTTGTCTCTGAAAAAAATGCTGCCTTACATAGGTTAACACTGAATTAAAAAGAAGTTGGAGTTCTACGAAATGAAATAAACAAAAGGCAGGAAGTTCTTGAAAATTTTGTAAGCGGCAAGAACAATCTTGAAGTCCTTCTAGGCACGAGAGTAAATTTCAACAAAGAGGGGTTAGGCTTTAATCCCACAAAGAAAAGGAAGTAGGAATGAAGACCATAACATTTGTTTCTTCAAAAACTTCAGAAGTTTCTACTTCAAAAGGACAGAGAAATGAAAAAAAGGAAAAGATACAAGACAAGATGGAAAAGCAAAAATGGCTGTCAACAAAGAAATAAATGGAAGAAAGAAAACAAAGGCTGAAAATGAACAAATGTTTCAAAGGAATCAAAAGCTGAAATCACTTGCCTAGCAAGGTCGACACTACACTTATGATAGGTCGACACCATTATACAGAAAATCACAAAATGTGAAAAACTGGACAAATAACAAGTCAACTTTATCACAGAACTGGTCTCACACTAGGTGGGCACATGGGAAATCAGATCCACTTACTTCAATACTCAAAACTAGTCGAAATGGAATCAATTAGGTCGACACTATCCCTTCAGAATGTCGACACATGTCTATGACATTGCCAGATGTAATGAAACCCAACATCCTGGAAGATTAAGAAGTCAAACCAAGTTCAAATCTCTTTCTGAAAATGTTGAGAAAAAGCATAACAGAAAATAGATAAATGTAAATGATTCAAAACACAATGAAAATAGGAAAAAGAGTAAAAGCCAGCATGATTTCAGAAATAAGGAAAACTTAAAAGTGAATAAACAACTGTGGATTCCAAAAGACTTGCTTTCTTATATTCTTGATCTGGGAGGCATTGTGGGACCCAAATGTACTTGGGTTCCAAAGAATCTTCTTTGATTGTGTGTGCAGGTATGTCTTATAGTCAAGAGGAACATGTGATACGTAGATAGTGGCTGTTCAAGACATATGATAGGAGATAGGGATAAATTCAGTCTTTTATCTGAAAAGAAGGCTGGTCATGTACATTTGGAGGCAACAACAAAGGTAAATCATTGGTTCAGGTAAGGTTGGTAGGAATCATCCAACTCAATTGATGGAGTTCTTCTGGTGGAAGGTCTTGAGTATAACCTCCTGAGCATAAGTCAATTGTGTGACAAAGGTCACAAGGTAATCTTTGATTCTTTGGGCTGTACAATTTTGAACCGAACTCTAATATTGTTAAGTTTACTGGAAAAAGAACAAATAATGTGTACATGGTTAATCTTGATGAATCTGAAAACCACCAACTGTGCTTAACTGCAAATAAAAATGACTTAGCTAGCTGTGGCATCGTAGAGTAGGTCATGCTAGCTACCATATGCTTCATAAGTTGGTCAAGTTCAACATGGTTAAATGTTTGCCTGAAATCTCCTTCAAAGATAATTTGAAATGTGTGAAGCATGTTCTCAAGGTAAGCAAACAAGAAATCCTTCAAAAGTAGATCAGAAAGTCAATCCACCAAACCTTTTAAGCTCATTAACATAGATTTGTTTGGACCCACTAGGACAAATAGTCTAAATGGAAAAAGTTTGGATATGTTCCTGTTGGTGACTTTTCTAGATTCACTTGGGTTTCTTTCTTGCTCACAAAAATGATGCATTCGCAGAAATTCATGAGTTTTTCAAGAAAGTTTCACAATAAGGGAAATTCAAAATTATTTCAATTATGTCTGATCATGGTGGTGAATTGAGAATGCTGATTTTAAGACTTTCTGTATGAAAGAAGGAGTCTTCCACAAGTTTTCATCACCAAGAACTCCTGAGCAAATGGAGTGTGGAAAGAAGAAACATGACCCTTGTGGAGATGGCAAGAACCATGTTGATTGAAAGTTGTTTGCCAAGGAAGTTCTGGGCTGAAGCAATAAACACTTCGTGCTATATTATAAACCGTGCAATGGTAAGGCCTTTCTACAAAAAGACTCCTTATGAACTTCTGAAAGGTAAGAAACCTTCAATTGCACACTTTAAAGTGTTGGAATGAAAAGCTTTATCTTAATTAACAACAAGCATGATTTGGACAAATTTGAGCCCAAAAGTGACTTAGGAATATTTCTAGGCTATTCTGATCATTCAAGAGCTTACAGAGTATTCAATGTGAAAGATCAAATTGTTGAGGAATCACCTCATATCACTTTTGATGAATTTAATGTTAATTTATGCAGAGAAAAGCAAGATGGGGAGTTTCTAGAAGGAGAAAAATTCTAAAGAGCAAGAAGAAACAGAAGTTGCAACCAAAAAGAGTTCAGACCACAGTGAGGCACAGGAACCAATCAATGAATTCAGGGAAAGAGATGGAATGAACATAAGAATGCTAAGAGACCATCCACAGGAAAGTATCATAGGTAATTTGCTTGACCCTCCTAGGACAAGGTCTCATTTTAAGGCAATTTCTAAACTTGATCAAATAGCTCTCATGTCTCAAATTGAACCTAAGAACATAGAGGATGCTCTCAAAGACACTTTCTGGATAGATGCAATGCATGAAGAATTAAATCAATTTGAGAGAAATAAAGTGTGGCATTTAGTTCTAAGACCTTCATCTCAAGGTCTCATTGGAACTAAATGGGTTTTTAGAAATAAAATCAGTGAAGATGGAAAGGTAATAAGGAATAAGGCTAGACTTGTAGCAAAAGGCTATAATCAGGAATTTGGAATAGACTTTGAAAAGTCTTTTGCTCCAGTAGCTAGGCTTGAAGCTATCCGAATTTTGCTTGCCTTTGCTTGCGCTCATGGTATTAAATTGCAGCAAATGGATGTAAAGAGTGCCTTTTTGAATGGTTTGATTAAGGAGGAAGTTTATGTTGAACAACCTCCTGGTTTTGAATGTACTAACCATCCTGACCATGTGTTTAAATTGGATAAAGCTTTATATGGTCTGAAGCAAGCTCCTCGAGCTTGGTATGATCGGTTGAGCACATTCCTTACAGGTAAGGGGTACTCAAGAGGTAAAGTTGATCAAACACTCTTTAAAAAAATTCAAGAAAAGGATATCTTGGTGGTCCAAATATATGTCGATGACATTACCTTTGGATCAACAAAATCCTCCTTATGTAAGGAATTTTCAGAATTAATGACCAATGAATTTGAAATGAGTCTAATGGAAGAAATCAAGTTCTTTCTTGGATTGCAGGTTGTTCAATCAAAAGAAGGGATCCTCATAAACCAATCCAAATACATCCAAGATTTGCTGAAAAAGTACAAAATGGAGAACACCAAAGCGATGGCTACTCTAATGAGCACCAATGTGAGCTTAGATGCTGATCTGAAAGGTAATTAGGTAGATTCAAAAGTGTACAGAGTTATGATTGGCTCCTTGCTCTATTTAATAGCATCTAGACCGACATTCAATTTTCAGTGTGCCTGTGTGCTAGATTTCAAGCTTGTCCCAAAGAATCCCACATGAGTGCAATGAAAAGAATTTTCAGGTATCTTGCGGAACTCATAAGTTGGGACTGTGGTATCCTGCATTCAGTGAATTGAATTTGATATCCTATTCTGATGTGGATTTTCTAGTTGTAAGTTAGATAGGAAGAGCACTAGTGGTTATTGTCAATTTTTGGGAGGATTTTAGTTTTCTGGGCTTCTAAGAAGCAACACTCAGTTGCCCTCTCTACTGCAGAAGCAGAATATGTTTCTGCTGGAAGCTGTGGCACTCAAGTGTTATGGATTAAACATCAACTCCAAGACTACCAAGTAGATCTTGGATGTGTCCCAATTTTGTGCGATAACACGAGTGCAATTGTTTGGCAAAGAACCCCATCCAGCATTCTAGGACAAAACATATAGAAATCAGACATCATTTCTTAAGAGATGAGGTAAGCAAAAATTCCTTTGAATTTCACTTTGTTGAAACTTCAAACAAATTGCTGATATTTTTACTAAACCTTTGTGCAATGAAAGATTTTCCTGTTTAAGAAGAGAACTTGGTTTGTGTTTGCTTGATCCATGATTGACTGTATGAAATTGCTTTGAAAGTGTGTTTGAATGGATGATAGTGTTGAAATAAGTCTTGATGTTTGCTGTAAATATGTGATTTCTGTCAAGTATGTGAGAAGGAAATTAGGTGAAGTCTATGTTTGATGGATCAGTTTGTCAGTTGAGATGTTGGAATGCATCAACTCTTGTGCAGTTGGAGAAGTGAAAGTTTCACTGTGGTTCTGAGGTGTCTTTTGAGTCCAAGGTCGACTCTATTGACAACAAAGTCGACACTATTTTTTTTCACACCAAAAGCTTTTGCCCATTTTGGTCAATTCACACATCCTTGTCTCCATTCAGTAATAAATTCCTCTTCCTCCAGCAAATAAAATCCTTGATTCATACTTTGCATTGACCTATGTGGTATATGAAATGGTGACTTGAAGACGGACAAGTTAAGTTTGTCTGGAATCTTTCACTATGCGTGAGTATATGTCTCCGCCAAGTACGAAAGGTCTTTATGCACTTGTTGAGGGGGAGTTCTTCTTTTGCTAACTATCCTTCTTGGTTCAAGAATTCATTTTCTGAGAGGAAGTGTTTCATTATGAGAAGCAAAATTTCTAGGTATTTTCTCAGGGGGAGTTAATCTCAATTTCACATTCTTGGAAAACTCCTTTATCTCAGAAATTAAAAGATTGTGGTTTGAATGTTATAAATTTTTGGGTTAACTGTTAAAATTCTTTGAAGAATTCAAATCAATTAACCAACAGTGTAGAAAGAAATTCTTTAGTGAGAAGTGCATCTCTATTAATCCTTGAAAATTCACTAGTAACTTGGTTTCATTGGTCAGGTTTTCAAGGCATCTGAAATCTTTTGATTTGAAAAATCTTCTTGATCCAGAAACTAATTGTTTGATACAGTCTTTAGAAATGACAGAACAATGACTATGCTCTGAGAAACAACAATTTCTGATAAATCAGAAGTATCATTGTATGTCATGATGAGCTAGTTAATTCTGTTCAGGATGTCAAAAGGAATTTGATGAAGTCTGAGTAATTAGGGATTCTGGTGTTTGATAGACATGTATCCTCACATGAAAAGATGCATCTTATTTTTTTCCTGAAGCAAAATGATTTCCTAAATAAGTAATCAGGCGCTTGGTGTGTACAAAACATGGGCTCTTCATGAAATATGAAAGAGATCAGATTGTTCATTTGTATCAAATAAAAAAAATGATATTCAAGAGATTCAATTTTCTGGAAGAATCAAGACAGATTTATCATTTTCAACACTTTTTAGCCTGCTCAAATAATCTTCCAATGTCACCCTGCTACATGTGATGAGTAAATGGTTTCATACTGATGCAAATTTTCTATATGAAGGATTTTCCTCTTATCTGATATTTACTCACATGAGTTCTTCAAATTTTTTAAATGGTTAATACAAAAGTTTATAATTTCAAACCATAATCTGAATAATAATGAGAAAGAGTGCAAAAGTGCGTAATTGCTGTTAACTTCTCCAGGATCTTCAAGGAATTTAGTGGATCATAGTGAAATGACATCTCCTCAAATTTATGAAGTCTGGCCTCAAACTCAGATTCACGAGTGTCGACACTATTCACCATAGAGTCAACACTACTCTACCCTGTGGTTTAGATCACGATACATCTTTATTGTTTCGCAGGACCACGATACTTCGGGGAAGGTCGACCTTTTAAAGTCATGTTTCTTCAGATGTCGCCATTCCCAAAAGCCGTTCTGAAAACCTCTTCTTTCTCCTCAACCCTTTCCAGGAAAACTAGTTTCCTGCAACTGCATCTCCGTTCCTTCTCCTTCCGATACTATGTTCTTTCTCTTATGGCTCCTAAGTGCTCCTAAGTTGCAGCCTCGTTAGCGGGAAGAGGAAGCAAGATGAGTCTTTTGGTTCAGAACGGAAAACCAAAGCTACGAGGGCATTGTGATTCGTGAAAAGAAGCTGCTGCTCCTGCATTTTTGAGCCGTAGATATTCCCATCCTCGAACTGCTAAGGAAAGAACTTTTCTAAGGGTAATAAAAAGTTGGAATTTGTTGATTTAAGCAGTTCTGATGAGAATGCCTCAAGCTAGCAAGGGTCTAAGATGTCGCTAGGAGGAAGCCTAATTCCCAGGAAACAAATAATGGCTCTGGTAGTCAACATGTGCAGGAGGAGTTATCTAATCCTTCTCAAAGATCCAGTGACAATGAGACAGTGTCTTCTGAGAAAACTGAGGATGACAATTTTGACCAGCCAGTGGTCGAGAAAGAAGATGAGGGTTCTAAACTCGATGAAGAGGACAAAAGTGGCAATGTTGTTAAAGAGTCAAGCTCTGAAGGGCAGGAACAGGATTTAGAACAAGAAGAAGATGAGTCAGAGCATGATGATACTGATTTTGAGGATGAAGAAGATCATCAAACACCCTCAAGAGCAAAAAGGATGATTATTGGGAATGAATCTCTTCTACATCCAAGGATTATCAACATTCATGATGAAGCTATGTCAAGCTTGGTGCCAGAACTCCTTGAGATGTTGAAGTTTCAGGGGTAGACAGACTTTTGTTAGTGTGCATAGGACACCACTATCCTCTCTTGGTTCAAGAGTTCTTCAGAAACCTTGTTTAGCAAAAAGTATTCTCTTGAGTCCAGTGTAAGAGGGGGTCACATTGTACTCACAATTCTATTGTGAGTCAATTGTTGGGATACCAAATGAGGGTTGCAATCCTCAAAATCTCAATTTTTGTGCACATGAACCCTTTTCAATCTTGATTGGTCAGCCACACATAGTACTTGATGAAAATCAAGCAAAGGTGTCTCATTTGAATGCCAACAGATTTCCACCTGCACATCGGCTTTTGCACCATTGGTGTACAACTATTCTAACTCCTCAGGGAGGAGGAAGACAGAGAGTAACAAGTTTACAGAGATGCATTATGTTCTGTTTGATTAAGAAAGTGAAGATCAATCTGGCTACTATTTCTGCCAGTTGATTCATGAAGTGACAATACCGAAATTGTGAAGGAGCTTGCCATATGCAGCTCATCTATCCTCTATCTTTCAGTTGTTGGGTGTTCCTCTTGCAGGATCAAAAGTTCAAAAGATTGCCAGATTCCACATATATGATTTAGACCACATTGTGAAATTCATGAAGCTAATTTGGGTCCTCAAGAGAACACCAATGAAGTAATGGAATTGGAACAAGCACATCTAGCTGGGGAAGAACACCAAGGTCAGGATCATGATATGGCTGAGGAGAATCTGCCAGAAGAGTCACTTCCTATTCCTTCTCCTTCATTTGTTCCTTCTTATGAGGTCTTGAAGTTGATCCTCCACATATCCTCCCCTCCTCATATTCTTATTCTGAACATACTCCATCTGTGCATGATATTCTTCATCATTCACTACAGCAGCTTCAATTCCTCCCACTCTTATCACTTTTCTAGAAGAGCAATTTGCTTCTGTCCATCAGTATCTTGACCTTCTGAACGCCAAGATGGAGGAGCAAGCTTCACGTTGACAGTCGACTGGAGATGATTGAGCAACATCTGCAAGCAAATGTTGGCCGGCAAGAGCAAATTCATAGATTTACAAAATCAGGTCTGGTTAGTTGTTCATACTATTGGGTATGTATTTGACCAAGCGGCCTTCACTCAGGCCAAAATCTTTAATAAAGTTGAAGCAATTCCCAGGACCTTTAGCAAGGTGCTGCTCAGTTCAATGCCATTCCTGGATTGTTCAATCTGTTCAGCAAATTCTTAACAGAATGAATGTACTGAGACACCGCAATGAGGACATTTCTAAAGAGCTTCGGTACATGAGAGATGAATTTAACAAAGTCTGGAGATTACATGACATTGATGAGTCTGATGCTAGCAATCAAGCCACCTCCTTAGCTGTGGCACCCACCATGCCTCATGGGGCTGACAACATTCCAGTGGTTGTTGAACACCAGTTGATCAGTTGAAAGATTTCTTGAATACCAGATTCAATGCTATTCAGATATCTTCAGGAGAACTATGACGATCTGTACTTTCGTTGACAAGGATGCAACACAGACTTTTTCCTTACAGCCACACCTCCTCCTCCATGATGTCCTCTTTTTGATTATGTCAAAAGGGGAGAAGGTTGATGTTTGATCTTAGAAATGTGGTGGATGTTTGTGTGCTGATTTCTTTTTGTATGTATCATTTGGTTGTTGAACTATTATGGTTGATGTCTTTTTTAAAAAATCTCAGTTCTTGAAATGAAAACATCAGAGAATGACTTTGCAAATGAAGTGTTTACCTGTCGTCTGTCTTACTTCAATGGATTGTATACCTGTGTGAATAGGTTGGATAAATTTCTGATTCTCAACTTTAAAGAGTTCAACATCCATGACAAATTGTTGCCATCATAAAAAGGGGGAGATTGTTGTGTCCCAGGTTTTGATGATGTCACACTTGAAGTAAAAAGTATAGATATTTGACAAAGAACATTTGCTTTACCGGTACAATTCATTTACAACAAGGAAAATTCAGATATGGTCGACACTACCTGGAACATAGGTCGACACTAGTGGTCTATTTGTGTTACGCTGAGAAATGTGATCAGGTCAGATCAACGGTATTCAGGAAGTATGTCAACACTTGAGATGGTTACAAGTCTTACTGAGGAGATGTAATCTGATAAGGTCGACACTATACAAGGGCTGAGTTCATTGTAAAAACAATTGAAACTAAGGTCGACACTAACTGTACCCAAGGTCGACACAACTATTATCAGGCTAACTCAGAAGAAAGATCAAGTTGATATCTTTGGAATCTCAGGTTTGTCACATGTCCTCATTTACTGAAAACGTGTGCTTCACTTAAGACTAATGTATGTGTGTCGACACTAGACCTTGGAAGTGTCGACACTACTACACTTAGAATTTTCAAGAGAACAGAAGTCATCACGCAAGCACGTGATCCAAGGCCCAATAACTGGGATCTTTTCTTTACACGTCAGCTGTTCTGGAAGGTGCCGATGCTCGGCGGTAAAAAGATTCCTCCACTTTTTGGTGAATCTATTGAGGGGCCCACTACATAGAATCTCGCGCAATCAGATAACAAAAAGGGGAGTGCTCTAGTACGTGGGGAAAAGGAGCTTGCTGAAAACAAAATTGTAGAGCATCAAGAAGTGAGGAGATCAGAGGCTCTGTAATCAGCACGAAGATGCAATTTCAGATCGGAGCTGTGATCAGAGATGGATGGGTTGCTAAATCAAGCTTGAATTGAAGCTTCAAAAAGCTGGTGCTGAGTCTTCATGATAGAGGATCGTGAAGCTTCTCCAACATTGATCTCTGTGATCTGATTGGAACAAATTTCAAGAGGAATTCATCTATAGAGGGATCAAATCTGAAGACTAGAAGTGCTGTAATTCAAATGTAGATCCTGAGCAGGGAGTTTGATGATCCCCAAACACGTTCTGGCATCTTTTCATTTTTCATCTTTTCGATTTCTTCTGAGCATTTGAGTTGTGTGCTATCTGCTTCTTGGTAAAGTAGATTGTATTGATCATTCACGTGCTGTGATTGGATCAATTGGGTTAAAGCTGTGTATCAGCGGAGTGTTCAAGCTGTGAGTCAGCGGATGTGAAGAAGCTGTGAATCAGAAGGTGTTTGAGAATTCTTCACAATGGTTCTCATAGTGGTACCTCATTGGTTTTGTGAGGGGTGGATGTAGGTCTCCTCATTGGAGCCGAACCACCTTAAAATTTTCCTCTCTTGTTGTGGTTTGTTCCCTCTTTGCTTTGTGTGTTGATTATCCAATGGTATTGTCATATCGAAGCATTTAACTTCTGAATTGTCATAAAATTCTGAAGATTCTCTATTCACCCCCCCTCTAGATAATCTCTCTACACACAACAGGAGAGCCAGCTAGTAGATAGTAGACTTCGACTTATTTGAAGTCGGAGTAAGTCCGACTTCGACTTTCAAGGAGTCGGAGTAAGCCTTAAGACAAGCAATCGGTACAATGACTTCGACTTTTCATTACTCGGAGTTCTATCAGACTTCGACTTCTCAAGAGTCGGAGTACTGCCAGACTTCGACTTCTTCAGAGTCGGAGTGCTACCAGTTTGTTCATCAATCGAAACATTACTTTGACTTTTCTAGAGTCGGATTTAGAAGTCGGAGTTAGTATGATATTAGTATACGCTGTGGACTTAGAGATTTTTGTTTGTGTTGATAATTAGATTATGTGTAATCATTATCTTTGGCTAAAATATATTTGTATAAATAAGAGCCTTTTGTATTATTAATTTTCATAAATGGTAATGACAAAGATATTAAAAGGTTTTGTCATAGCAAAAACATGAAGATAAATTTTTAGCAATATATTAGAAAAATAGAAACAAATAGTTGCTCAACAAGAGTATCTCAAAGGCTTTGAATTTTCTATTCAATATCATCCCAGAAAAGTCAATGTGGTGGCAGACGCTCTAAGTAGACAGCCAGGAGCTTTGCTAGCTAGTATGATGCTGGGTGAATAGAAGTTGTTAGAACAATTTGCAAGTCTAAATTTAGATATGGATGAGAAGGAGGAACAAGGGATGGTTGCTAATATCAAGGTACAATCTGACATACTCACTGAAATCAAGGATAAGCAAGGAGTGGATCCTTTCTTTGTTGATATTAAAGAGAAGCTAGAGCAAGGACCAGATTTCTCTCTAATGCATGATGGAAGGATGTTATTCCAAGGCTGAACATGCATACCTGATCATGAGGACCTAAAAAAGAAGCTGTTAGATGAAGACCATCGGGCTAAGTATACCATTCATACTAGATAAACAAAAATGTATCAAGACCTAAAGAGGTCTTATTGGTTGCCGAATATGAAGAGGGATGTGGCCGACTTTGTGGCGCATTATTTACATGCCAAAAAGTCAAGGTTGAGCATTTCAGACTGGCTGGTGGATTAGTACCGCTGGACATCCCAGAATGGAAGTGGGATAGTGTCCATATGGATTTTATCATGAGATTGCCCAAACTAGAGGAGGTTTGGATGCAATATGGGTGATAGTAGACATATTGACAAAGTCAGCTCATTTCTTACCAATTAAGAGCATGTGGACAGTAGATGTGTTGGCTGCACTCTATGTCAAAGAAGTACACAGGTCGCATGGGGTTCCGTCTACCATAATATCTGATCGGGATCCTAGATTCACCTCACACATCTTGAGAGGGTTACATGCAACACTGGGTACTAACTTAAACTTTAGCACTGCCTTTCATCCACAGACAGATGGACAAACTAAAAGAACAAATCAGATAGTGGAAGACATGCTCCGAGTGTGTGTGATCAATTTTAAGAGACATTGGAATGAACATTATTTTTAATTGAGTTTGCATATAACAACAGCTACCAGGCAAGTATCCAGATGGCACCGTTTGAAGCCTTATATGACAGGAGTTGTAAATCACCTCTTTGTTGGGAGAAGGTTGGAGAAAACCAATGGGTTGGACCCGACTTAGTAGAAGCAACTATCAGGAAGGTCCAAGTTATTCGAGAACGTCTGAAGATAGCTCAGTGAAGACAAAAAATTTATGCAGACAAAAGGAGAAGAGAGTTAGAATTTAAAGTTGGTGACCATGTGTTCTTGAAGGTCTCACCTTCACAGGGAATTCAAAGATTAGGGATCATGGGTAAGCTGAGTCTCAGATATATCAGCCCTTTTGAAATTATGGAAAGGGTTGGAGTGGTAGCTTACAGACTAGCATTACCTCCACAATTAGCAAATGTACACAACATCTTCCACATATCCATGCTGAGGAGATATGTATTTGATGTTGACCATGTGATCCAACATGAAGACTTGGAGATTCGAGGGGACTTAACTTATGACGAGAAATCAATTGAGATATGGATCAGAAACTACAACAACTAAGGAATCGTACGATACCTATGGTTAAGGTCCAATGGAGTAGGGAGGAGTTACAAATGATACCTAGGAATCAGAGGAAAGAATGAATAAAACGACCTGGAATTGTTCTCAGGTATGACACTACATCGTCATTCATAAATTTGGGGACCAAATTCTTTTAAGTGGGGAGGATGTAACACCCCGAAAATTTAATTCATTAAAAATTTAGGAAAATAGTAAAAGATTAAAAATATTCAAGTAAAAATGAAATAAAATCAATACTGGACTCCCAAGATGGGGAAGCAACTATTAATTTTTATTGGACCAAACACTCTTATTGGGCCAAAGAACAAAACCCAATGACATTAAATCCCCAAATTTGTAGGTATAATTGAGCATAAATTGGAAAGGGCAATTATACTTCCATGTTAACGTAAATTTGTGCCCAACCATGTTAAGATGTTTCCAAAGACAGTACTACTCCAATTGGGAGGAGAATCCTCAAATCTTGGAAGGTACCAAGCAAGAGCCGCAACCCCACTTTTATAGTCTAATTAGGACTTGAATTAATCGTAAACCTATAAATATCATCATAGCTCTTATGGGGAAGGGTTACCATCGTGTTGGGGTCATGGGAGGTCGAGCAAGGGCACTAGAAGAGAGAGAATCGACCACAACCGAGCTTCTTCTCTGACTCTCATGTTGCTGCGACCTGGAGGAAGACCTATCTTAGAACCATTCAAAGGTAGGTGTTCTCGGGCTTAAACTAAACGTAGCACATACCACTGAAAAGAGCATCAAGTCTAGTTTCATATGCATCTATTTTTCCCAATTTTTATGAAACATGCTAGTCATATTAAGTGTTTTCCAAGAGTCACGCCTGATTAGGGCTTTCCATGTTCATACCATGTTTCACACATAACGAGATCAAATTGGGCCAAACCATAACCATAGTTCTCTTCTACTCGTTATCCTCTACACTTTTCATGTTCATAGTTTTGTCCAAAGATCCTTGTATTTCGAGTTATAGGTCAATCATGAGAACTACACCGTTTTCATCGTTTTCGGGCAAGATCCATGAACGTGACCACTCCAGTTCTCATGTTCGTCACTGCATGAATGCGATGTACAACCCTCTCGCGTTTACATGAAAGGCGACAGAATACCCCGTCGCGTTTTGCGTTTGACTTGACCGTCTTGACACATGAAACTGTGTGCCACGTGGATTCAGCGCCTGGGTAGAACGTGTCCGGACATGCCGTCACGATTTGACCTGTTTTCTCGCCTTTGTTTTTCGCACAATTTTTATATCAGATTTTGAAAACCCTTCAAGAACATGACATATCAAACTGTCAAAATTGGTTCGTCGCAACCCGTTGGCAGTTGCATTATGAATGCGACTGGTAGGGCCGTCGTGTTTTTAAAGGTCATAGCAACATGACAGCGATAGACGGGTCCGTCGCGATTTGTTGTTTTCTTAGTGAACTAGTATTTTGGACTGTCTACGGTCTTCTTAAGTGTGACGTCTAAACCGTCGCGAATTATAGGCCAACCCGAGACTGGTTTCTTTAGTTATACAGTTAACCACGTGCATGTCTTACTGTATTATCATGTTAGCTAGTTGGTTAATGGCCTAAAAGTCATCAACCCACATGAAAGCTATAAGAACATGAATCTCTATTTTAAGTGTTCTTAATGATTACTTGACTCCATCTACCATGTAATGCTATGTGCTATGTTCTTACTATGTCTTGATAACAATTGAAACTGTTAAAAGTACATAAATCATATGATAGTCTTATTGCTTATATCATGTCATGTCTTCTTGTTAATGGCTTTCCGTCACATTTTAAACTGATGGATTGTGATATTGAGACACGCTCTACATGACACATTGCACTTATAGGCAGCCTTTATTGGGGGATTGGAAACTCTCTGTCTGTCATTCCGTATCGACAGACCAAGGACCTTTCCACTAAGACCTCCGTAAATCTCCGTACTCTGTGGATTCCCTCATGGAGACCGAGTTGGTTGTACAATTAAGTTCCCAGAAGATAAAAAGCACTTCCGTTCTCATCTACTTCTCGTGAGAGTGATTTTATTACATTGAAACCACCACTAAGCGTAAAGATTGACTAATGAAATTAAGTTGCTATGCTGTCAAATTTACTCCGGATCCTGTCCACTTGCCTTGTTATTCTCATAATCATTGATATGATCTTTAGTACTTGACTATCTATTGTTGAAAATCATGTTGGCCATAATTGAAATGGAATTACCAGAAATTATTAGAACTTCGGCTCATGACGATGTAAGGCCCTCATTTTTGTGCATTGTATGACTATTTTGATGTTTTATTGTTCTGCTCAAAATTTCTTCTTAACGTCAACATCCATTGACATTAAGGACTAAGTGGTGGCAACATTTGTGTCGTTGACTGTGTGGCCAGAAGATCTAGATGTCAATATCGATTGACGTCTATTTCTAGTTGCGACAGCTATGTGGCCGTTACTTCTCCGGCTGTGTTTGAGATTCCACATCTAAAACTGTCCCTATTTCTCTGAGAGACTAATTAGGAAACCCCCCAACAGTTAGGACTCTTAATGCCTAGGATTCCCCACGACATATGCCTATTTAACCAAGGCATCTCGGCTAGGAGAGGACTTTGGTTCAGAAGAGAGGTTTTCTGGTTTCGGGGAGAGAAAGAGAGAACTTGTGATGGTTGATCCGGCGATCTGAAGGCTTCATCGTGATCTTCTGCAAAGGGGAGACTCTACTGAAGGTGGAGAAGCTCTCCTAACGTCGGGGGATCAACTGCATAAGCGTGGAGGATGAATCAAAGCGTGGAACATCACCTCTTTGGCTTGGCCGAGGAGGCTTCTTCGACAAATTCGATCTTTAGGGGTTTTTAGAGAGACAAGTAACTTAGGGGTTTCATCCAGACCATCACCTAGAGTTTAGGTATTTTTTTAGATTTTTAATTCGTGTCCTGGACCCCCAAATTCCTTATTTTTCTGTGCTCGGTCTGCACTTTCTGTAGATAGGAGGTTGATGACAAATTTCTTGCCACCAAGTTCCTGAGTTAACGGCAGTCGATTGTGCCGTTAACCCCCCTGACAGCAGCCCCTTGCCTTCAAGTTCATCTAGTTTTACAAAACTGGTTTCAATATGTGGTGTGATTTTCCGGGGCTTTGTGGATGTTTGCATATCCTATAAAATTTTTAGTTGGTTAGGTATGTTTATTAGGTCAATCCATGAATTCCTGTTAAATTTTGATCATAATTACAATTATCGAGTTTCTGTTATGAGGAATTGTACATGTTCTGATAGATTTAAATTCAGAATAAATAGGTATGATGCAAGAAATTGTTACAAAAAAATTTCATGAACTTAGGGTTACTAGATACATTTTTCAGACTTTAGAACATTTATTCACTATTCTCCATATCTAATGAATTATCTTGTTAAATTACATGAGATCTCTGTTAATATAAAAATAGATATACTATCATGAAAATTCTGAAAAATTATCATAATATATTTTTCATGGGTAGAGTTTATGGTTAAAATCTGAGCATGTTCTAACATCTGCAAGTACTATTTCCAGTTGTGAGTTATTAAAGATATTTTAAGCATGATTAGTTATGAAACATTGTTTTCTGTTGATTAGAATCATGTTTAGGCACTGTTATGCAAGATCCAGCTGTAACCTGAAAAGTTCGGTATCATGAAATATAAGTGTTTGACTTATAATGTAATGCCCCGAAAAATTAAATGATTTAAAATATAGGAAAATAGCAATAAATAAAATGGTGAATCAAAATAAAATAAATAACATGGTTAAACTCCCAAAGTGTGAAATCAGCTATTTAAATCATATTGGGCCAATACAACTCTAAATGGGCCAAAGATCAAAACCCAATAGCAATAAACCCTAAAATTCGTGACCATAAATATGCAGAAAATAAGAAAGGGCATTAGGGTTAATAAAAGGTGATTAGTCATGCAAAGCAAGCAAAATTTGTACCAAGCAGAGATGAGAGGTTTTCTAATGGCACTCCTACTCCATTGGGAGGAGAATCCCCAAAACTTGGAAGGGGCCAAGCCAAAGCCGCAGCCCTTTTTCCTAGTCCTTTAGGACATGAATAACCCTAGTCATATAAATAATCGTTCTAAACTAATTGAAGGTTTACCATTGTGTTGGGTTGTGTGGAGGCGAGCTAGGGCACCAGAGGAGGAGGTAACAGCCAAGAACCGAGCTTCTTCCTCAGTTGTTCTCTACTACGACCTGTGTCATCACCCGTCTTAGATCTACTCAAAGGTCGTGATCTCGAGCTTGACCCAAATGTTGCGTATGCCAATGGATAGAGCATCGAGTCTAGTTTCATTTGCAGTATTTCCCTAATTTTTATGGAGTGTGAGTCGTTAAGTGTTTTCCAGAGTTGCGCAGACTTAGGGCTTATGTGATCTTCATGCATTTCATGCAAACTAAGGCCGAATTGGGTCAACCAAAATGGTAGTTTTTCTTGATGTCCTTGACACTTTCATCTTTAGAGTTTTGTCTAAATATCACTAGATATTTTGAGTTATAAGTCTATCATGAAGGAGTGTCACGTTTTTCTGGTTTTCGGGCAAGATCCAAGATTGCGACGACTCCAGACGTCGCGATTCTTGTTGCATGAACGCGACGTACATGTACGTCATGATTCATTAAAAGGTGACAGATTATTCCGTCACATTTTGATGTCTGACCAGTCAACCCCAGTGCATGAAACTGTGCACTGCATGGATTTCAGTGCTATCTTGAACGTGACAGCATGGGGCCGTCATGATTTGACTTGTTTTCCCACCAAGAATTTGTGTCTTTTTATATTCATATTTTTGAACCAACTCTTAACGCGACGTGTCGAACCATAGCGCTTTAGATCATGGTGTTGTGAACAAAACAGGGAGAACCGTCAGGATTCTGTTTGGGCAATCGATCCAACATTGATTCTTGCCGAGAAGCGACGACCTGTCCTGTCGCGATTTGAACGCGACGGGTAGGTCCGTCACGATTTAGTTACTTGTTACGGAACCGTGTTTTCACTGTGTATGGCCCTTTGAAGTGCGATGATTGGTCCGTCGCGATTAAAGGCCAACTCGAGACTGTTTTAAGGAGCTGTTCAGTCTACTATATGCATGTCCTTATGTATATCATGTCATGTAGCTAGTCAATGGCCTAAAAGTGATCAACCTACAAGAAAACATAAGAATTGAATATCTATTCTAAGTGTTAATGATTGATTGTGTCATCTATCATGGGATCATGTGATTGATATATGCTATGTCCATATTCTGACTTGTCCATAACTGAAATGGATATATGTTAAAAGTACAACAACCATGTGATAGATGAATTGCTACTGTCATACTAGTTGTTATAAGCTTTCCGCCTTGTTTCAATCGATGGATTCTGGATTGAGACACGCTCTACACATCACATTACACTTATAGGCAGCCCTTTCTTGGGGGATTGGAAACTCACGGCCAGTCATTCCGTATCGGCAGTCTAGTAACCTTTCTCTTAAGAACTCTGTAATCTCCGTACTCGTGGATTCCCTCATGGAGACCAAGTGGTTGTACCAATGAGGTACCCGGAAGATAGAATGCACTTCTTTTTATCACTTCTCGTGAGAGTGATTTGATAACATTGAAACCAAGCCATTAAATGTAAAGATTGAACTAATGAGATTAAGTCGTTATGCTACCGAAATTAATCTGGATCATGTCCCCTTGCATTGTTCTCTATCATCATTGACATGATCTTTAGTTCATCATGTCCATTGCTGGAAATCATGTTGGCCATAAATGAATGAATGGAATTGTTAGAAACTATTGGAACTTCGGTTCACAAACTATGCCTATGCAAATAGGGCCCAGTCTGGTCCTGGGAGGAGCACCTGAAATACTTATAAATCGCGAGAGAGTATATGATCCATTGATGTGTCTGGCAATCACCTAATTGAATGCAAGATTGATCTGGGTAATTTCATAATGTTATTGAATAATTGATTGATTGATTGATTGAATTGTTATATGTGAAATGGCCAAATCTATTGTACATGTCATCGTTATTGAATCCAAATGTGATTGTCCATTGGGATTCTACGGAATTCAACTTGAGATATCGATTGTACATGCTACCTGCTATTGAGTCTATTCTATATGTCAAGTGATCGTCTGTCATCTATCTCATTGATAATCATTCCTTCCCACATGAGAATCATCATCTGATCTGTTTACTGAACTTGTTCTCGTACTTGTTATAACTTGGGTTTTGTCACTATCTTTATTGACATGAGTATTACATGATAAGCATTGCCACTATTAACATGTTAATTACATAAAGCATGCCCACACAATGAGATGTTAAATCCTACTAGGCGCTAGTGCGCACACCTACTTTCCGTATATTTTAGGAAATGAATATGAGGAACTGGAGAACGAAATGGGACAGGGAGAGTGATGAGTATTCAACCGTACCGTCCTAGCACATCAGCCAAGGAGATTAGTATTAAAGAGTTTTTATAGTTTTAGTTTCCTTTTATTGGACCACTTGACTTCAACAACGCTCGGAAGATGTTTTTCTTTGTTCTGAACGGATGCTTGAACAGAGCAGCAGATGGGAGCTTTTTCTCTTGAGTCTTGCTTAGGGTTTGGAGTTGTGGTCTCTCTCTGCGAAAATACCCTATATGATCTATATATATGGGTGTCCAAACATGGAGAGACGTGCTTGAAAGAATCACCCAAATATGGATCATATCTTGTTCATCGGATCTTTACAAAACTACGTCTGTCGACAGGCGACATGTTGCTGTCGACAGCTACTGCCCAGTTCTGGTTTTCATGTTTCTGGAACACTGGATCTGTCGCAGATATTGTCTTGCTATCGACAGACACACTTCATCTGTCGACATGAACATATTGGCTGTCGACAGGTACTGCTTTCTGAGTGCTTCCAGAACCTGTTTGTTCTGTCATGTCTATCTGTCGACAGGTGATTTCTTGCTGTCGACAGGTGATCACTTGAAGTTTCTTTCTTGTTCTTTTTCACCTGAATCTTGTTGCTTGGCTTATATGCATTCATACCTACATTAAAAGACATTTAAGTGAGATGTAATGAATACATAGGTGATCATTTTGACACTTGATCATGTCATTCATGTCCTTAACAAATAAGTCATTGTATCATCATCAATTGCAATGTCATTAAAAACAATCATCAAAAACATTAAGGCACAAGTAAACCCAACATTCTCCCCCTTTTTGATGATGACAAAATTTCAATTATGCATATGA
>JACBKR010003484.1:0-29250 GCA_014218235.1 Colocasia esculenta
AAGTGTTTAGATCCATGTGAAAGGAGGGAAGGAGGTCCCTCGGCCGAAATATGCCCTGCAATGCAGATGATGTAAGAAATGATAGAAAACCCTTGCTCTCTGTGACATACTGAATCGCGTCGAGTTCAGTCGCCACGCTTCAAAGCGAATCGCGTCTGTTTAGTCGGTCGCGGATCTTACAACTCACAGGAGCTATAAGCGCCGCGACGACTCCCTCCGGAGTCTGTCACAGAATCACGTCGAGGGTATGCCGCTGTGGAAAAGCATAAATCACGATGCCTGAACATGTCGCGAATCAAAGAAGCACCCGAGAACAATTATCAAAGCAGTAAATCAACACAACATGATCTCAAACAATGAAGATGATGGAACTAAAAATCAAATGGAGATGTTTTCTTCAAATGAAAGTAAGTGAACAGGGAGGGGAACAAGATGATGATTTTTTTCTTAAATCAAACTTTATGGAAATGAAGAAAACAAGCACAAACACAAATCGGTAATGGCGATGGGAAATCTCAAAGAGTACCACATGGGGTATGAAAGGAGGGGGTTGTACCGCGTGGGGTACGAAGGGAGGGACACACGTGGGTGTCGAAGGAGAGGCACACGTGGGTGCCGAAGGAGAGGTAACCAGAACTAAAAAGAAAGAGGTCCCACCGTGATCGCAAATTTGTGAACGTGTCTTTTCAAACACCCCCATAAAGAGTTATTAAAAAAAGAGATTTTTTTAATGAAATGAAATAATAATAGGGGAAAGGAAAAGAAAAACGTGCGTGTGCACACAAGAAAGGAGGTGTGATCGCCAAGTACACGAGGGTACCAAAGGAACGGGCGAAGAGGAGATGGATCGTACTTACCTTCCCCCGAAGATCGCAGGAGTTGTGATTGCGGGTTACTTCTACTTCTCCCACCGGCCGACCAGCGAAGAAGATTTAGCTCGAGCGGTTACCTTGCAAGAAAGAGAAAAACAAGAAAAACAAGTGAAAGGGGAATTAGACTATGAAGTGTAGCACCAAAATCAAAGAAGTAAATGGAAAAGACAATTGCATGGGCTTGAACACACCTCGTGGGAAAAGGAAGTGTGATACGCGTCGAAAATGAAAACTATTAATTACGGCGCTCATTTGGACGCGATTCAAAACAGAGTAAGCGCTAGAAAAGGAAGTGTGATACGCGTCGGTTTTACCCACCGCAGATCAGACGTCCTAAAAGGCGTCCACTGTGTCAGACGCGAATGACTGAAGCTCAATAGACCTCTTTAGACCCCTTATAAAAATCCCTGAAAATCCTACAAAAATCCAAAAAATAGGAAAATCACTTAAGAGGTTAATTGAAGAGAGCCACTTCGAGGCATTACAGTTATAACATGAAATTTACTCGATATGTTGCCAAAATGGCGTGTCTACACTATGGACTTAGAAATTTTCACTCTGTTGAACACATAATCGATTACCATGTCAAGGTGTGGACTTAGAAATTTTCACTTTTGAAGACATAATCAATTAACCTATTCACTGTGTGGATTTCAAAAAACTTCACGATGAGAAACATAATTGATTAACACTTTCACTGTGGACTTAGACAGATTCTTACGAGGCAGCATAATCGATTATTGAGCTCTCTGTGTGGACTTAGAAATTTTTACACAGACGAAAACATAATCAATTATCGATTACAATTGTGAAATACAATCGATTAACATGCATTGTGTGTGACTTGAGGATTTTTCATGGTGCCACTACATAATCGATTATCGACTATTTGTCCATGGACTTAGAATTTTTCATGAGACCATTGCATAATAGATTAACGATGCATCCTTGTGGACATAATCAGTTAACGATCCATGCTATCTAGACTTAGAAGAATTATGAAGTCAAGACATAATTGATTAACGATGACTTCTGTTGTGGGCTTCGAAGAATTTTAAAGTTGAAACTTAATAAATGTCGGTGGTGATTGAAGTATAATCGATTAGATATTGCAGACTTATTGAATACTTGAAAGCTGAATCAAACTTTGATCGATTATCAAGTACTTTAAGCATGATATAATCGATTATTGAATCGATGACTTAGACAATTGAAACTAATCAGAGTGCAATGGAATATGAAAAATATGAATTATTTAAATAATTAAATAATTATATACAAGTGTTTTGTTAATCGCTTCAAAACTAAATATATGAGAATTTTGTTAATCATTCAAAACTAAATATATTTGTGTTTTGTTAATCACTTAAAACTAAATACTTTTGAAGATAATATTATAGTGCAACCTACACTACACTTGCTCCCCCACTCTTGAGTATGAGAGTCTCGTGCTCGAAAGAAAGTGCAAGGAGAATGACGATTACCACCCTAGAGCCTTAAGCTATGAGCTGGTTGATCCAAATTGTCCTTCGATGTGACTTGTAGCTGATGATGAAGCTACTAGTGCTTCTTTTCCTTCCTGGGGAAGCTGTGGCCATGGCGTATCATTGTACAGTTTGGGTGTCACGTGACCAATGACCAAGATAGCTGCTTAACACACATTGCCACGTAGACATAAAATTGATGGGTCAGGGTGATGTGTTGGTTGACTAACGAATGCTTCTTCATAGATCACTATGTCATGGCCTTTAGGAAAATGTTGTCGGGATGCAGGACCAATGCTATCTTCCCTAAGCCTCTTTAAGTTGAGGTTAATGGGGAATCCATGGTGCACAATGCCATCCTACGCCCTAGTGTTTCAAACATATTGCCTCACATCAACTTTATCGTCAATGGGTTCTTCGCTCCTCATAAAACCTCCCCATCTATCGTCTTGAGTGATGGCGATGAAGGGTAGAGTATGCCTACCTCACCGGTTAGTTCTGAACACCTTTAGGGTAGTGGAGACTCCTTCTCATCCCTAGGGGTCACCTCCTCACCTCGTGTCGTACCAAGTCATGGAGGATCTTTGCCCAAGCCACCTTAATGATGTCATCTGGGTAGTAGACCTTCCCCTCAAGCTTGCTTGAGTTCACACCAAAGTCATTGTTGTTAGTTATGGGTGTCCTCAAGCCAATCATAACTTGTACAATCTTGTTCTTTGATAATAATAATAAGGCTCTTATATTCATTATGTGTAATTCGTTTATCGTTTCATTATGAAGTCCATGAATATACGCAATGGATATTAATTATGATGAGATCATAACAATGAGATTAATATCCTTTAAACGTATATTCTTAATTGTTCCTAGTCGGAGGATATTCAAGAAGGACATTGAATATCCGGTTAGACTAGTATAGGTTGCACCTGCTCATATGATGAGGGTGACTGGTCTCATAGTCACTTGTGTGGAGACACTAAGGTGAATCTGTAGGTGCTCATTGGAGAATGAGTTCACTGAACTGATCCGTTATGAATCGCTGGATGGTAATGTTACCTTACTGTCAACCAGCTAGATTCATTGTCACAGTGGCGTGATTGGTCCTTAGACCTGAGACACCAAGGACACCTTGTTGGTGGACTTCTGGGTTTTGACCTTGACTTATAGATCTCTAGCCATGAGGTCTTAATTAGTTAAGTGATCGGATCTAGCGGAATACCTTCGAAGGTGATTGTGTGGTCAATATGGGATCGCTCGCTCTCGGTAATAGGAGAGTGAATGCTCTATGGAAGGATGCCTGATAGTCCCTGGCCAGGGCAAGACTACTTATCAGAAAAGGAGTTTTCTGATATTGTTATGCGGCATCTAAACCAAGTGAGTACACACATTAGGGTTTGACAGTTGACCATACCCTAAGTGCACTCGGGAGCATTGTACGAGCGAAGGATTAAAGTCATGTGGTAACTGATGATACAAAAGGTTCCTTGAATGGGTTGCTGAACCCCAATGCTTTCCAGGATCAAGTGGTGTTGCTTGGCACCCAACTTGATTGGAAGCCCGGTCAATTATCGTGAGACGATAATGATTGTGTAATTAATTAATATGAGATGTTAATTAATTACCATAAGTCAATAAAGAGTTATTGAGCTTAATGGGCTGAAAACTGGACTAGCAGTTGGGCCTAGAGGGTCACACACATAAGAGTTCCGAGCAGACTGGGCAAGGTGTTCTTTATAGACAATGACTGGGTTTTTGTGAAAAACCGCGGTGTCTATAAATATACGCTGAGAGTTAAACCCTGGGCCAAGCTCCAGGCTTAACCCTGGCCGCCCCCTTCCTCTCTCTCTCCCAGGGTGCCCCCCACCCTCTCTCTCCTCTCTTCGGCACATGGTGGAGCTGAGATCCGGGAGACGCATGGAGAACGAGGAGATCCCGTCTGCGTCCGGAGCTCGCGTGGATACGTCTAGAGGCCGGACACTTGAACGGCTTGAAGCACCGGTGCCTCCTGCGCCACCTCCTCCCCGGATTCGGGAGTTACGCAACCCCGCAAAGGTAAAGATGAGATCTGCCTGTGCGTGGTTCACAGTTTTTGTTCGATCCAACCACCGGCAACGATATCTACCTGAGGGATTCGCGTTTCCGCTGCGCTCTATACGAAACCTTACAGTGGTATCAGAGCCAGGTTGCTGGTACGTTCGGAATCGGCGTCTTGTGTATGATATTTTATGCGTTTTCGTCGATTCGCATTGTGCATGAGTCGCCATGTTTGACGTGTTCGTGGGTCTCACATGAGATGTGCACTTGCCGCTTGGCACATGGAAGATGTTCCTGGTACCAAGGGCTTCGCGGAGAACCCTTTGTGGCGTCGTTTGGCCCACTGTGGAGGCCACACGGCCCTCTACAAGATGCCGCCGTCGTGCAGATTGGACAGTCCAAGGTGGGGCGTTTTGCAAATTTTTAGGGCTTTTCGGGTTTTTCCGGGTGCTTAGGGGCGGAGGGCTGCGGCCTCCGGCACCGCCGGCGCCGTCCGCGGCCGCCGGAGGCGGCGCGGAGGGCGGCAGGACCGCGCCCCACCGGCGCTGCCCCGGTGGGGCGGCGGCTAGGGTTTTCCCCAACCGCCACGGCCCTATCGGGCGGCGGGGGTGACCCGCGCAGGTCCCCCGGGGCCGTGCGCGGGTCCGCCCGCGGGTAAGTCGCGGGCGGACCCCCACGGGTCCCGGGCAGCCGGATCCGGCCCGCGCCGGATCCGGACCGGTCTGCCCCCCTTTCCCCCATTTTTCCATTTTCTTAATGTTTTTAAATTGTTTAAAAATTTAGAAAAATGTTTTAAAATCCCAAAAAATTATGAAAATTAGTTTTAAGAGTTTTAAAAATTGTTTTAACTCTCTGTAAATTATTTTTCATATATATGACCCATTACTTAATTAGTTTAAAGGAAATCTGAAACCGTTTTAGTTATTTCCTCTAATCTAATTAAGACATGTTAATTGATTTAGAAATGTGAATTTTAAATTAATTAACTGTACATTTTGGCGACTTCATGCAGTAACGGTGAATGACGTTTATCTAATGTTGATTAGATGATATCATGTTAGCTAAATTGTTTAGTTAAATGGTTTTCAAAGTATAATTATTATATTTTTGAAGTAAAATATTTCAGAAGTAATTATGTGATAATTGCTTGTTGATGCATGTGATGCATGTGGATGGATGGTCATGGACTCAGATATCATGTGATGAATTTTATGGTTAATGGTAAATGATGTAATTTATGAGGACTGCGTGCCTCCCTCTCTCCCTCTATTAAATACGGGTTGTACATTCTATCTCCCTCCTGTTATGTACTCCCCTTGACTTGTTCAAGGTTTCTTATTATTATCTAATGTACATTTATGGGCCTGCGAGCCCAATTTAAATATTACTTGTAATTATAAGAAGCGGATTGGCGGAGATGGAGGAGAGTACCATGCATGACCTTGCTGGAGATAAAGTTACATCAAGCTAAAGCATCAGATGCGAGGCTGCCATTTGTTCACCATTTTTGTGGATTACCAACTGGCTCTGGTAATGCCACTCTAGGTTAAAGTCCATGATCATCCATCGTATTTCTTCATATATTTGATATGTGTGGAATGTGCTATGATATAATAATTAAATATATGATATTCCAAATTCTATATATCAATAGCACGCAGATATAGAGACCAAGATAAAATATGTCAAAATCCCTCGTTCAAATTTTAAGCCGTAGCGTAATCATTTAGAATGAATTACGTGGCCCTCCATCATTATAGTTTTAGGATTGCCATTAGATCGGGCAAGTTTGTTGTGCTATCCATAAGGCTTGTCAAGTCTAATGACAGACTAAAACTATGGCATATGATGCCTTAAGCAGGAGGGTAGAGGACCGGTGTAGCTTTGTTGTGCTATCCACAAGGGCTACATCCAAATCTATGCTCATTACGTAATGATGGTACTGCTTAGACTGGATTTAATGACTTGTTGTGCTATCCACAAGGTCATTAAAATTCAGGGGCCAAAATAAGATCGGATATTGCAAGAGTTGCAAGTGTCAAGGGTTGACCGCTTTCAGATCATAGTATGGTTTGTTGTGCTATCCACAAGATCATGCTATGAGTCTGTGAGATTCCGATCCCCACTAGGAGACCGTCAGTGTCTCCCATTCTGTATATCTGAGGGTTATACAGTCTGCCGGAAAATAGTGGGAGCTAATCTTGATTAAAGTCCTAATCTAGATTTAATTATTATTATGAACATCTGCAAATTGTATTTACATTTCCTTTATAAGCAAAATGTCGTCAGGTAACCCACTCCGTGGCATACTGGATGCCAACAGATTGACAGGCCCGAACTACTCGGATTGGCTCAGAAACCTGAAGATTGTCCTCAGGTCTGAGCGCATTGCCTATGTCCTGGAGGGTGAGATCCCAGCTGAACCACCCCTTGATGCACCTGAAGGGGAAACGCTTGAGTTTGCGAAGTGGAAGGAGGATTCCACTCTGGCCCAATGCTACATGCTTGCCTCAATGAGCAATGAGTTGCAAAGGCAGCATGAGAACATGGATGCTAGATCTATCATGTAGCACTTGCAAGAGCTCTTTGAAGAGCAGAGCAGGGTGGAGAGATATGAGATATCCAAGGCCCTATTCAGAGCTCGCATGGCAGAGGGGTCTTCAGTACAGACTCATGTGCTGAAGATGATAGAGTGGATTGAGAGGCTCGAGGGGCTTGGTTTCCTCTTGACAAGGAACTGAGCACGGACCTCATTCTCCAGTCACTTCCAGATTCATATTCCCAGTTCATTGTGAACTTCACAATGAACAAGATTGAGGTGAGTTTAGCTGAGATGCTCAACATGCTAAAGACTGCTGAGGGCAACCTTAAGAAGGAAAAGCCACTGTTCTCATGGTTGGAAAGTCCAACAAGAAGAGGAGAGCAGGGCAAGCTTTAAGAAAGGCAATGCAAAGAAGCAGTCTAAGCAGAAACAAAAGAGGACATAAGCAAAGGAGAAGAAAAGAGCCAGTGCTTCCACTGCAAGAAAAGGGGCACTGAAAAGAAATTGCAAGGACTATCTGCAATGAAGGCTCAGGAGAAGCAGAAGCTTGGCGAAGCTTCAGGTGCTGAAAAGTAGAAGGAAGCTGAGCAAGGGCGAGGTGAACTTGAGGCTTGGAAACGGCACAAGGTTGGTGCGCACACTGTGGGGTCAGTGAAGCTCAAGTTATCCTCAGGAGATTTTCTGTGATGCCCCGAATTTTGTATACAATTTTGCTTGAATTGTTTTTGCTTTATATCGGCATCACCGTACTCATCGTTTGGGATTTTCATCGCTAAGGTAAAACCGTACGTATCTCACCATAATATATTAGTTAACTTCTAATTTTTCAGGAAACGTATATATGTAAATACCAAGAAGTATAAATGTAATAATTGTGTATATCTATAATAGAAAATGTATGAACATAATTATCAAATGTTAGGGTTTAAGTAATCATTGACCAATTTCATAGGGTCTTATCTTAATTTTATAAGTTCCCAAAACTACTTCATATCCTCAGTTGGAAGTCATTTTTGAGAATTACTCTCATATGAGTTGGAATGGGTATATAGCATACAAATTAGGTATATAAGCAAATAAATCATAGAGATGGTATAGCGGCATGATAGGATAAGTTTTAAACGAGATGATGACAAGTGTCACCATCCTATGTAATGGAAGCTTCTAGAAGAATGATAGGTGTCTTCAAAAGAGAGGTGAGATGTGGATGCTATGGTGTTGACAAGTGTGGGGTGGTGGCCACTTAAATATGTTTGGATGAGATGATGACAAGTGTCACCATCCTATGTAATGGAAGCTTCTAGAAGAATGAGAGGTTTCATCAAAAGAGAGGTGAGATGTGGATGGTTATGGTGTTGACAAGTGTGGGGTTGGTGGCCACTTAAAAATGCATGGAGGAGAGGGTGACAAGTGTCACCATCTTGGCCATTGAAAGGTGAAAAGGTGGCACCATCCTAGGGGCTCTAAAGGCCTATAAATAGGAGGGGGTTCTCTCCTCTCTTCTCATTCCACCATCCATAGCAATAGAGAGGAAAGAAGAGAGGAGCGGTCAAGAGCTAGAAAGGGGGAGCATGGGGTTCTCCTCTTCATGCTCAGTTGGAGGTTCTGCTCGTAGGATCCGGACTCTAAAGGTTCTACTTGTAGGATCTATGCTCTAGAGATCCGGTCATAGGATCCATGCTCTAGAGGTTATGCTCGTAGGATCCATGCTCTGGAGGTTCTACACATAGAATCCATGCTGTGGAGGTTCTGCTTGTAGGATCCATGCTCTGGAGGTTCTGCACATAGAATCCATGCTGTGGAGGTTCTTCTCGTAGGATCCATGCTCTGAAGGTTCTGCTCAATAGGATCCGTGCTCTGGAGGCACCCCACCGAGCATATTAGGGCGATATAATAAAGGAAGCACATTATATCGAAGGCAGGCTTCAACTTAATTCGTTATTGTTTGACATGCAAGAGGCAAGTGATTAAGACTTTTGATTCACAATCATATTCTCTAGTTCTATTGATTTTAATGAGTTTTGAATCTATTTATATGATAAAGAACATATCTAAATTGTCGGTACTGTCATTATCCTTGTTACTATCCATGTGTTCCGTCTACTGTCACCGTTACCATTATGCTACCATAGAAATTGCTACTATTATTGTTACCCAACACTGTTATTTTCTATTACCAATACCGTCACTGCCATCATTGTTGTTAGCCAAATGGACAATGCTATCATAGGGGTTCTATTAGAGCCGTACTATAGAAATGCCCCTAGGGAAAGCTCATATTTGACTTCCTACTATGGTTTGGGCACTGTGTCTGGTTTGAAATAGACACTGCCGTCATAGGAAGTATCTGGAGCCGTACTGTAGAAATGCCCCTACAGGAAAGTTCACTATTGTACAGACCCGAGGGCAACGGGGGGAAATCCTGGAGGTGGACAAGTACCACTGGTATATGGTGGAGAGAGCTTCTCCGGTTCTGCAGTAACCCAGACCTATCAATCATTTGCTCTAGGTGCCTAGTGTGATAGTGTACGTCTGACTGGCCTTCTATTGATAGTTAGGGCAATGTGTCCGGCTTAACACTACTACTGTCACTACCACTGCTATTGCTACTGCTACTGTCACTGCCACTGCTATAGCCATTGCTACTGCCTTGCCTAGCCGGAAGTGTAGGAACTAAGTGCCACATAGGGCAAAGTGCTACGCTATGGGAGCCACCTCTTGAGGCTTATGGCGCAAAGTGCTACATAGTGGGAGCCACCTCTTAAACTTGTGGGGGCACCTCTAGAATCCTGCATGTCTGGTGTTCGATGTGTACTATATGTGAGCAGCACTACTACTGCCATTTCTATTACTCCTATTGTTACATTAACCACTATTGTCACTACATTGTTTCTACCGTTACTATTTCTATTACTCCTATTGTTACCATTAACCACTATTGTTACTACCATTATTTCTACTGTCACTGCCACTGCTATTGCCACTGCTACTGCCTTGCCTAGCCGAAGTGTAGGAACTAAGTGCCACACAGGGCAAAGTGCTACGCTATGGGAGCCACCTCTTGAGGCCTTATGGCGCAAAGTGCTACATAGTGGGAGCCACCTCTTAAACCTGTGGGGGCCACCTCTAGAATCCTGCATGTCTGGTATTCGATTGTGTACAATATGTGAGCAGCACTACTACTGCCATTTCTATTACTCCTATTATTACCATTAACACTATTGTCACTACCATTGTTTCTACCGTTACTATTTCTATTACTATTATCGTCACTATTGCCAGTACTATTCTCATTATAAATATTACTATTTCTGTTATTGTTACCTCTATCGCTGCTGATCCTACCACTAGATATATAAATATATCACCATGCTTTTTCAAAAATGCTATAGTGTAGGTGTGAGTTTGAAATTCCTAGTTACTTGTGAGTCTATTCTATAGATTCACTCTTGCTAATATCCAGGTGAAGCTTAGGTTCTAGAAGAGGAATTGGCGAGGCTTAGTTCGAATTGCGAGAAGTAAAGATGCTTGGGTTTATAAATTGATGATATAGTTGGAAAGAAGAAATGTAATGTTAAACCTTATTAAATGTACTAGTTCAAGTAGGACAACATTCATTTTGTTATATACTTATTAGTTCTTTTGATTATGAGATGTAAATGTAAAAGTTGATGGTAATATTGCTTCCGCTTATTCTATTTCCATTCATCATGAGATATTCCACCTTGATGTTCGACACTGTTGGGGTCTTTTCCCCAGTAACATCTCCGTCATGTCCGAAGTGGGTCGGTATGGCCGTACCGGGCCAGGGCGGGGCGTTACATTTTCTTTCATTAGATGATTGCTACTTTGTGCCTAGCATTATTAAGAACATTGTTTCTGTGTTCTTGTTAGACAGAATTGGATACAAGTTTACCATTGAGAACAATAGTTGTTCAGTTTATTTGAGAAATAAACTAGTTGCTTTAGCAAATTTGGTAAATGGTTTGTATCTACTTGATGTTTCTTATGAAAATCTCCATGTTGATGTTTCTTCTAAGAGAAGTAAGAATAGTGTGAACACTACTACTTATGGCATTGTAGGCTTGGTCACATTGGCAAGAATAGGCTTCAAAAGTTGCATAAGAATGGATACTTAGATCCATTTGATTATGAATCATATGCAACTTGTGAATCATGTTTAATGGGTAAGTTGACCAAATCTCCATTTAGTGGACATGGAGATAGGGCCAAGGACATATTGGAACTAATACATTCGGATGTATGTGGTCCAATGTCTTCCCAAGCCAAGGGTGACTACTCATACTTCATTACATTCACGGATGACTACTCAAGGTTCGGATTTGTTTACTTAATGAAGTACAATCTGAAGCCTTTGGGAAATTCCAAGAATTTAAGAATGAAGTTGAGAAACAAACTGGAAAAAGTATTAAAATCCTACGGTCAGACCGAGGAGGTGAATACTTGAGTACAGAGTTTACACAATTCTTAAAGGACAATGGTATCCTTTCTCAATGGACTCCTCCCTATACACCACAGATGGATGGTGTATCGGAAAGGAGAAATCGTACCTTGTTGGGCATGGTGCGATCCATGATGAGCCGTTCACAGTTACAGTTTCCTTATGGGGATATGCGCTAGAGTCAGCGGCCATATCTGCTGAATAGGGTTCCCAGTAAATCTGTGTCTTCTACTCCATATGAGATATGGAAGGTGTAGAAAGCCTGATTTTAAAAATGTTAAATCTGGGGCTGTCCTGCCCACGTGAGGAGACAAGACCCAGATAAACTGCAATCCAGAACCGATAAGTGCAGGTTTGTTGGATACCCAAAAGAAACATTTGGGTACTACTTTTACCATCCTGGTGAACAAAGAGTGTTTGTTGCCAGGAGAGCTGTCTTCTTGGAAGAGGAGTACCTTACCCAAGAGGACAGTGGGAGTAAGGTAGACCTAGAAGAGGTTCTAGATCCACAGACTAGCAAAGTCCACCAGGTGTGAAACATCGGTTCCGGAACCTGTTCAGGAATATACACACATTCAGCGTAGGTCTGGTAGAGTACCTAGACAGCCTGAAAGATATGTTGGACATATTAGTGAAGGCATGTCTTATGATGAGGATGATGATCCAAAGACCTACCAAGAGGCTTGTTGTCCTCAGTAGGGAAATGGCGAGATGCGATGAATTCTGAGATGCAGTCCAAATACACCAACCAAGTTTGGAACTTGGTAGACTTGCCGAAGGTATTGTACCTATTGGGTGCAAGTGGATATTTAAGAGAAAGATCAGTGTGTAGATGGACAGATCGACACTTATAAGGCAAGGTTGGTGGCAAAGGGGTATCGTCAAAGGCAAGGAATTGACTATGACAAAACTTTCTCACAGTTTGTATGATAAAGTCGATCAGAATTCTTCTTGCCATTGCTGCATACTTTGATTACGAGATCAGGCAGATGGATGTAAAAACCGCTTTCCTTAATGGAAATATTGAGGAGGAAGTATATGATACAACCTGAGGGTTTTACATCTAAAGAGTGTCCAAACAAAGTATGCAAGCTTCAAAGATCCATCTATAGATTGAAGCAAGCTTCTCGTAGTTGGAAACATAAGGTTTGATGAGGCTATCAAATCTTATGACTTCATTAAGAATGAAGATGAACCATGTGTGTATAAGAAAATCAGTGGGAGTGCTATCACTTTTCTCGTACTTTATGTTGATGACATCTTACTTATTGGGAATGATGTAGGGATGCTATCATCAGTAAAGGTTTGGTTGTCAAAGAACTTCTCCATGAAGGATTTGGGAGAAGCATCCTACGTATTGGGAATACGTATCTATAGAGATAGATCTAAGAGGATGTTTGGCTTGACCCAATCCATGTACATAGATACCATTGTCAAAAGGTTTGGATGGAAAATTTCAAGAGAGGTCTCATACCTATGAGACATGGGATTATTCTCTCTAAGGAGCAGTCTCCTAAGACTCCTGAAGAGAGGGCAGCCATGGATAGAGTCCCCTATGCCTCGGCTATAGGGTCTATCATGTATGCCATGCTATGTACAAGACCTGAGTGGCATTTGCTCTAAGTGTTATGAGCAGATATCAGGCAAATCCAGGTGAAACACCTGGATGGCTGTGAAATGTATCCTTAAGTACTTGAGAAGGACTAAGGATATATTCTGGTCTATGGAGGAGGGGACTTGAAACTTCGGGCATATACTGACTCGAGTTTCAAGTCAGACCCAGATGATAGCAAGTCTACATCTGGGTTGTGTTCACTTTGAACGGGGGTGCAGTGAGCTGGAAGAGTTCCAAGCAAGAAACCACTGCAGACTCGACGACAGAAGCTGAGTACATTACTGCAGCTGAAGCCGCCAAGGAGGCAGTGTGGATGAAGAAGTTCATCACCGACCTTGGTGTGGTGCCAGGTGACTCTGATCCAATCCCATTGCTGTGTGACAACAATGGGGCCATTGCGCAAGCGAAAGAGCCGCGGTTTCATCAGAAGTCGAAGCACATTCTGAGGCGATTTCACCTGATCAGGGAGATAATCACTAGAGGAGATGTACTGGTGGAAAGAGTTCCTTCAGTCGACAACATTGCAGATCCATTGACAAAGCCTCTGTCTCAAATTGTGTTTGAGCGCCACCTAGAGTCTATGAGTTTAAGACATAAGGTGATTGACTTTAGTCCAAGTGGGAGATTGTTAGTTATGGGTGTCCTCAAGCCAATCATAACTTGCACAATCTTGTTCTTTGATAATAATAATAAGGCTTTTATATTCATTATGTGTAATTCGTTTATCGTTTCATTATGAAGTCCATGAATACGTAATGGATATATTATGATGAGATTATAACAATGAGATTAATATCCTTTAAACGTATATTCTTAATTGTTCCTAGTCGGAGGATATTCAAAAAGGACATTGAATATCCGGTTAGACTAGTATAGGTTGCACCTGCTCATATGATGAGGGTGACTGGTTCATAGTCACTTGTGTGGAGACACTAAGGTGAATCTGTAGGTGCTCATTAGAGAATGAGTTCACTGAACTGATCCGTTATGAATCGTTGGATGGTAATGTTACTAACTAACTGTCAACCAGCTAGATTCATTGTCACAGTGGCGTGATTGGTCCTTAGACCTGAGACACCAAGGACACCTTGTTGGTGGACTTCTAGGTTTTGACCTTGACTTATAGATTTCTAGCCATGAGGTCTTAATCAGTTAAGTGATCGGATCTAGCGGATACCTTCGAAGGTGATTGTGTGGTCAATATGGGATCACTCGCTCTCGGTAATAGGAGAGTGATGCTCTACGGAAGGATGCCTGATAGTCCCTGGCCAGGGCAAGACTACTTATCAGAAAAGGAGTTTTCTGATATTGTTATGCGGCATCTAAACCAAGTGAGTACACACATTAGGGTTTGACAGTTGACCATACCCTAAATGCACTCGGGAGCATTATACGAGCGAAGGATTAAAGTCATGTGGTAACTGATGATACAAAAGGTTCCTTGAATGGGTTGCTGATCAAGTGGTGTTGCTTGGCACCCAACTTGATTGGAAGCCCGGTCAATTATCGTGAGACGATAATTGATTGTGTAATTAATTAATATGAGATGTTAATTAATTACCATAAGTCAATAAAGAGTATTGAGCTTAAGGGCTAAAAACTGGACTAGCAGTTGGGCCTAGAGGGTCACACGCATAAGAGTTCCGAGCAGACTGGGCAAGGTGTTCTTTATAGACAATGACTGGGTTTTTGTGAAAAACCGCGGTGTCTATAAATATACGCTGAGAGTTAAACCCTGGGCCAAGCTCCAGGCTTAACCCTGGCCGCCCCCTTCCTCTCTCTCTCCCAGGGCGCCCCCCACCCTCTCTCTCCTCTCTTCGGCACATGGTGGAGTTGAGATCCGGGAGACGCGTGGAGAACGAGGAGATCCCGTCTACGTCCAGAGCTCGCATGGATACGTCTAGAGGCCGGACACTTGAACGGCTTGAAGCACCGGCGCCTCCTGCGCCACCTCCTCCCCAGATTCGGGAGTTATGCAACCCCGCAAAGGTAAAGATGAGATCTGCCTGTGCGTGGTTCACGGTTTTTGTTCGATCCGACCACCGGCAACGATATCTACCGGAGGGATTCGCGTTTCCGCTGCGCTCTATACGAAACCTTACAGTTGTGCTGTGCTCGGTTTGGAGTGAAGTGGACTTCATGTTGCCCAAGTTACAGAGACCTAGATGGGAATTAATAGGTTCTAATCAAGATATTTATAAATATTTGTTGGTTTAACAAAGTATAAACACTATCTAATCGAATAGTAGATGCAAGAGAGAAACCAGTCACACAGTCAAGTAAACCTGACACCAAGGTTTATCCTGGTTGGTGTTGATCCACTCAACACCTACGTCCAGTCCTCAAGGGCAAACTTCTAAGCTTTCCACTACCCAACTGAAACCACAGCTCACAGATACAATATTGGATATCAACCTCCAACAGGTACTACAACCACTGAACACCTCAGATCTTCACCTATTTCCACATGTAGAATCTACCCACCTAAACCACATGCCTTCACCTAAGAGGTGGAACAATCACACCTGACCGAATCAGGTCTTCTCCTTCTAACCAAGGAGGAACACCACCAGATACAGACCTCTGGTCGGTCACCACACCTATTGCTGTACATGCAGGTTTTCACCCCAAGGGTGGAAAACACACTTGAATAACACGTCTTCTCCTTTCAAGAAGGAACACCGCCAGATATAGACCTTTGGTTGGTCACCTCTATTTTTTTGAGAGAAGAGGTGTCAGAGAAAGAAAGTCTACGATGCTAGACAGATAAGGCACACAGTAAGCACAGTAAATTGTCTCAACAATATAAAAGATCAGGAGCAGGAAGCTCATTGTCGTTGGGCTTCAATGCTTAGCAAGTAAATGTTCTGAGATTTTGTGGTCGTGGCTGAACAACTGAACTCTTTCCGTCGTGGTTATCTTCTTTATCATGATTTCACATGAGCAGGAAGAAGATTGGAATGGAAGCTTTTCTGGAGGATGGACTTTTTTTTTTTGCTCCTTCACATTGGCACTCAGATCGCACTTCAAAAATCTTTTTGTATATTCTATGCAGCTCCCGTGTGTCTCTGCTTTGTAACAGTTCCACATCGCTTTTTAAAGTCGTTTTCTTTCGTAGCCATTGGGTTGATCGTTGTCTCACAGTGATGTGCACGTTAGACTCAGTCTTGACACGATCAACAAACAAATCTTCTTTTCTTTATGTTGTCTCGGTTGCATATCCTAGTACAAATGGCTGGTGTACAATCTCAAGTTTTTAGATACCTGCAAAAAGCAGTTTATCTTGGTAGACCACAGTTGGCCTATCTGATGCACATTTCAAGACATATGTTATATATAAAATAATCCATCAACCAATACACATTCGACGCACAAAAATACTTTTCATAGATTTGAACATTGAGTCTTTACGCAAGCAGAGTTACTATAGTGCAACAAAGATATCATAAAATTTTCACCATACTTTTACCATAAAAATAAATCTTCCTTTGAAAAGTTTTGTGATAAGAGCAATAAAATATTCTTTTATCATACATTACTTCTTTTAGAATAGTCATAAAATAACACTGGGTGCATGCAAGACATATAACAGATTAAATAATTCTCATCCAGATGTTTGACACATAAAAGACACTTTCATCAGTTGCACACTCACATTTAATGTGTGTCAGATGTGAAATAAGCACAAATATATATTATATACCATATATGTAAGTATTCTAGGTTGCAATCATGTCAAGAAAAATGAATAAGGTATTTTGAATGACCTATCAAACATTTCTTCTAAGATGATAGTAGAGATGCACTGTAAGTTTTGGATTAAAATATATCAGATAACAAGTCGTAAGATGTGAACTAAAAAAAATTGATTATTTTATGTTCAGATGAAGTATATATTATTTAATGAAGTGAAGGAAGAATAATTGTTTAATTCAGATAACCAGTTATTTATGGAGAGGAGATTGCAGATAACCGATTATTTCGAGTTCAGAAAATGAACAACTATAACTCCAGTAAATGTTCAATAATAGAATGCTAGATATAAGTTATATCAATAATAATATATTCATGGATTAAGTTATTACATTCATGAGTTTTAGTTATCACCAAAACATATAAATAAATATAGGAGTGGTTCAACACTTCCTGGGCAATAGTCCAGTGAAGCGGAGCCCTCCAATGGGGTCTGCTCGTGGCATGACTTATACCATCCTTCCGATGGAGGGGATGAGACCATGCGATGTTGCCTAGTATACCGATTAAGAAGTCCTTATATGCCTCTATGAGCTTCTAGAGCTACTCTCAGATTACTGCTAGCTCCTCAGTCATGACCATTGTAGGGCTTGATTTTTGGGGCCCCAGTAGTTACTGGCCTATCCATTGTAGGACAGTTCTAGGGAACCAAATCCACTCTCGCAACGGCTGCCCATGTTCCAATAGTTCTTTGAGGTGCCATGGCTTCTTGCTACAACTTCTTACAGATGACGCCAAATAGTGTATAGGTTAAAAGTTGTTGTTGTACTTCATCAAATCTCCATGTGTTCTTAGATTTGTAGATGATGAGATGTCGCTCACACCTACAGGCAATGATAGAGGGTCAAGGGGCCTTGGGAATGATCCATAAGAGAACTCTCTGATGCTCAAATTAAGAAAGTAGCTAGAATAAGGGTGGTCGGGTGGGGAGATTTGGGGGGGGGGGGGGGGGGGGGGATTTAGGTGCTCTTGTGTGTTTGTGGAGGAGTTAAGAGTTTAGTTGCCTTACTTTGGCTTATTGCTTATGGCTTCTGGCACCTCTCCCTTATTCACTATCCTTCCACTTTTAAATGTGTGTTAGGAGTCTCCATACCTATTGCCTTTCTCCGAACTATGCTATTTGGTCGTTGGGAGTGGCTGGGGGGCATGTAGGATTGGAGTGGCCTCAGATGACTATTGGGGTGTTACCTTGCCCTGCCCGCGAGGAATGGGAGAAGTTGTCGCCTCGGGGAGAGGGGGCATATCGGGGAGGTGGCAAGGCTACCACCAGTTGTGGTAAAGATGTACTAGGTAATCGACGGGCCTTATCATGGGGCAACAGGGGGTGTACTTGGTGTAGTCATCTCTATGGCGCCACAGGGGCAAGCCTTACTATGTATCAAGGGTTTGAGGACTTGACTTTGGTGAGTGAAGGGTCGTTCGAAGATGATGGCCCCAGAGTGTTCCTCTTGCTTTCTCTAGGCCAAGTGCTAGCGGCCAAAGGGTACAGGGAGATTGGGCTCTAGCGGGCGACATCCATACCCTTCCTTTTGCATGGACTCGCCACAAGGGAGTAGGGTGATGGCTAGACTCAATCTCGTTCTTCCGTCTTAACGAGTTGGGTGAGCATGTATTAATGGGTCAAGCTAGCTGTATGCTTCCATAGGTATTATCTCAAGGAAAGACTTTTCAATACTTTAATGTTTAAGAGTTTGATTTTGTATGCATCGGAAAAAAGATATTTGCCTAATATCCTCCCTTGCATATGAGTGAGACCCACCTGCCAAATATTAATTATTTATTAATATTAAATAAGACCCAAAGCAGAAACTAAGAAGTTGATACATGACAACTGTAATCCATTCGTATCTTTCAAATATCTCACTTTCTCATTCTCTGGGTGGCAGAGGGAGATCCCACATTGGGATTCCAAAGGGATGTCTAATACCCCGTGATATGCCCTTAGAAAAGTCTCCCCTTTGTGTACTCATGGATGGGCAAAAGATTTAGATATAGATCATTATAATGTCCTAAGAGGAAATTAACTACTGAGTTACTCTGTATTCTTCGTCTATGATTTGCTTTCACTTATTCTCTGTCTCTTTGCAACATCCTGTTTTATATATATATATATATATATATATATATAATATATATATATATATATATTTTTTTTTTTTTTTTCCAAAAGAAAGCCCATGCATATCATCCCATCCATATAGTCATTAATTATATATTCTAGAAAAACAAAGATCACGTATCACTTCCGTTAATTAGTTTATGATCTATTTCTTCTCTTTTCAGCATATGATGAGCCGTATTAATACGTGAGACATGATGCGATAACTGAAACTATGAAAGAAAAATTCAGCGGTCTGCTGCACCCTCCCAAGGTGCACCAAGTAAAACTTAGTTGCATAGATCAGGGCAACAAGTTTTGCTAAGCTAGAGATTTGTCAATGAACAGTAATTAATATGATCGAATATCCGACATGTTTGGAATGTGTTGAGGCTGTAAGAAAACCGTAACTGGGATGTACAGTAAATATAAGGTCCAAAGATATAGAGAGAACAAACGATGCATTCACAGAGATCAGAAGAATATTATTTGGTTGAAGTATTGATGAGTTGACTGTGTTTAGAGACTATATTATCGTCCTACGATGTAAAAATTTGTTAGTAAGATTTTTTCAAAATCCGACAACCATTTGCAATGTTCGTAAAGCACTCTAAGACGGATGTCGCCAATAAACTCAATCTCTGATTGCCTAAGATAAAACCCTAAGATATGTATAGAATAGCGGAGTAGAAGAAGAGCAAGGCAAGAAAGGTGAAGATAACGATGTGCTAGAGAGGAAGAGAACGTTGCTGTCGTTTTCTATTCTTTCAAAAAACCACAAAATCAAGGAGGCGCATCTCCTCACAAGAACCACAGTAAAACCCTCGGTCCCAAACAAAAAAGGGAATCCAAAAATAAAAATCCCACCAGCGCCCCTAAGCTGGGGATTTGCACCCTTGCGCGCGATAATCACGTACGTCACACCCACTTAACTAGTTTCCGGCTCCGGCCTCCTCAAACTACTTGGTTGGGCCCGATCCACACGTGCTTGTAAAATCCTTTAACTCATCTAAACATGTAAGAATGGATTTCATATTTAAGACTTTTCAATTTTTTTAGATATTTAATATAGAACAAAACTACACACAGCTAAAAGAAGAGAAATGTTTGAATTCCAACTAAAAAACTAATAATTTATTCATGAGTTTTTGTTTTCACGAGTCCTCTAGAAAATGTAGAAAGAAGTTCTTACACTCACATGATCATGATCACGTGTAGATCATATCAGGAATGCAAAAAAAAAAAAATCCGCCAGGATGCTGTTTCCCATACTATCTTTCTGCAAGTTGAAAACCCGGGTAAGACTAATAGGGCTGCAGAACATCTCAGTCCCATCCAGATAAAGATTGTGGTAATGCCATACGTTTTGGTCACCTATACTCTGCTATACCTTTTTATTGTTCCAATTAAAATCAAAATGTAAAATCTTAAACTTAGATTATTGTTTAGCTTCCAGACTGACTTCATCTAATCATCCAACATGATTGAGAACAGAGTGCCGTTGAAGTCGGCGCCAAATATGGTACATAATATTTTTTTTCTTTCATAAAAAACATAACACAATAATTTTTTATTTATATAGAATAAGAGAAACTATTTTTTTGACAAGGAGAGTAAGAGAAACTGGTTCAAGGCTACCAAACACCCAACTTATAAATATATTTTTCTTTGTCTAAAGTTAATAAATCCGGAACTCACATCCTTTCTCTTTTTGTTAAGACTAACAAGATGCTTGGTTTGATGGCTGGATAGGATAATGCCGATCGAGTAAGCAAACCCCAGATTGCTTAATCAGAATTATCTCAATTTATATTTTGAATGGCTGGATAGTAGACAACCTTGGTAATGGTGGTTAGTATAGTCTACTCTTTTGGATCGATTTGATTTGTTGCCAAGGATGAGGTGTCAAAACTCGAGTCATGTGTTTTTCCATTGTATCTTGGTTATAGTTAATTACGCGCAGGTTAGGCTTATCAGATTATATAGTAACTCACGCTTCTTTAATTCATGTTATTGGTGTTAGATTCCATCATGTATTCAATTGTTAATGTAAAAAGTTACTCAGCATCTTGCGTTTTTTAACTAGGCCATACTGCCAAACTTGGAGTCCGGATCCTCTCGCCCCCCCCCCCCCCCCCCCCCCCCCCCCCGAGAGGACCGAAATGCATAAGTCACCAATCCTTTGGTGACACGTGTCTCCCTCTTCCCCACTCCCGATTGTGCCGGTCACCCGGTTCTCCTTGACCCCCTCCCTCCGGTTTGCCTTTCCCGCCCTCCTCTCTCTACACTCTGTCTCCACTCCTCCTCCTCCCCCACGGAGCCTCCTCTCTCTACACTCTGTCTCCACTGCCTCCTCCGCCGCTGAAGCCCCACGGAACATGCCACGCCATGCCACCGCGAAAGCCCACGGAACACGCCGCCGCGGCAGCCCACCCCCATCGTCGCCCAATCCGTGGAAGCTCACCCCCCTCGTCGCCCAATCCGCGGAAGCCCACCCCCGGTAGCAGAAGCCCACGGAACACGCCGCCGAATGTGTGCTTCATTCTTGTTGCCTTTAAGTTCCTCTGCATGTCCACTACAATTACTTTACTACTTTGACGATATTAACACAATGAAAGAGTATAATTGAACTTCATCAGTTCATTCTATGTTGCTACAAATCTTGACAAAGCGGCTATGAATGTGCGATCTAGACTTAGAAGCAACCATGAGAAAACATCTCCCTACTTGTTGGGCTGCACTGGAGTGTTATGAGTAAGTGATTTTCTGGTAAATAATTATTATTGAGTGATGTTTCACTTTCATTATGTTAATAATTATTAATTAATTTTTTTTAATATGTAGGCTTGGTTCCTCGAGCATTTTGGCTCAAAACCCTTAAATATGTGCATTATCTTCCCATAAATTATAGGTGGTATAAGTCCTCCTTACTAAGAAAAGATAATGTGAAGAGAAAGATGCTTAGAAAATTGAAAAAGAGTGATGTACGTAGGGTTATGAATATATTTACATATTGTTAAGTTCGTTAGAATATATAACATTTTATTTTTCTATGTAGGTAATGAGAAATTGCAGCCCCTTCATGCTGAAGGTGAAAAATTTAATTGGAGGGTGATTGAAAAAGAAAAGGGTGTACATGGAGGAAGCAAACATGAAAATGTTCCAAAAGATAAGGCAAATGTGGATACTCAGGGAACATCCACAGCTCAAGAAGAAATCAGCTTGTTGACAGAGATTGTACAACAAATGAAGCAACTTAATGAGGCATATGAAAGGTCAGAGGAAATGAAGAAAAAAAACTGAACAAGAAATGCAAGTATGAAAAATGAAATAACAAGTTTACGATTCACTACAAGAAAATGCGGAATTTCCGACGGATTGAATCCGTCGGAAATGAGCCCTTCCGACCGATTTCCGTCTAAAGCCCGTCGGAAATGATCCGTCGGAACTAGATGGTCAGAAATTTCCGACGGATAACATATCCGTCGGAATTCGGTCGGTAACTCCGACGGATTTATTGGTCGGAAACACGGTCGGTATTTACCGACGGTTATCCGTCGGTAAATACGTCGGTATACCGGTCCGTAAATGCTGACACATTTTCGGTCGGAAACCATCTGTCAGCATATTCCGACGGAATTACCGACGGATATTGCGGTCGGTAATCCGACGGATAATAAACCGTCGGTAAATCCGTCGGAAATTAAACCATATTTTTAAAAAAAAAATTAAGAAATAAAAATGGTTTGTGAACCCTGCTGCTACAATGTCAAACCTGCTACAATATTCATAAATTTAACAAATACTCACAATCAACATAATATCATAACATACAATAAATATAAAATCATACAGAATAATGAATACAAATATCAAGATAAATCTACTGGATCGTCTGCTGTCCCTGCCTCGTCATCGTCTGGAGCTGGATCCTATATTAAAACAAATTAAAATGAGAAACATTAATAATAAATAAAAGACATACATTATTTTCAATAGTGAAATTTAAAACTTGTGATACAATAGTATTTTTAGATCTGTTATATGAAGTTGGGTGTTTTTAGATCGGTCGTTTGAATGGCCAGACCAATCCGGAGATCCAAATTGGATTTCGTCAGTTTCTACACGTCGCTTTAACCCACGGGTCGTGTCGGAGAAAACGGCACGTCGATCCGATCCCTATTGGGATTTTGGACCCCCGGGTTGTGCGTGTTAAGGCTTTTATATGAAGTTGGGTGTTTTTAGATCGGTCGTTTGAATGGCCAGGCCAATCCGGAGATCCAAATTGTATTCCGTCAGTTTCTACACGTCGCTTTAACCCACCGGTCGTGTCGGAGAGAACGGCACGTCGATCCGATCCCTATTTGGGATTTTGGACCCCCGGTTGTGTGTGTTAAGGCTTTTATATGAAGTCGGGTGTTTTTAGATCGGTCGTTTGAATGGCCAGGCCAATCCGGAGATCCAAATTGTATTCCGTCGTTTCTACACGTCGCTTTAACCCACTCGGTCGTGTCGGAGAGAACGGCACGTCGATCCGATCCCTATTTGGGATTTTGGACCCCGGGTTGTGCGTGTTAAGGCTTTTATATGAAGTTGGGGTTTTTAGATCGGTCGTTTGAATGGCGAGGCCAATCCGGAGATCCAAATTGGATTCCGTCAGTTCGCTTTAACCCACCGGTCGTGTCGGAGGAAAACGGCACGTCGATCTGATCCCTATTTGGGATTTTGGACCCCGGGTTGTGCGTGTTAAGGCTTTTATATGAAGTTGGGTGTTTTTAGATCGGTCGTTTGAATGGCCAGGCCAATCCGGAGATCCAAATTGGATTCCGTCAGTTTCTACACGTCGCTTTAAACCACCGGTCGTGTCGAAGAGAACGGCACGTCGATCGATCCCTATTTGGGATTTTGGACCCCCGGTTGTGTGTGTTAAGGCTTTTATATGAAGTTAGGTGTTTTTAGATCGGTCGTTTGAATGGCCAGGCCAATCGGAGATCCAAATTGGATTCCGTCAGTTTCTACACGTCGCTTTAACCCACTCGGTCGTGTCGGAGAGAACGGCACGTCGATCCGATCCCTATTTGGGATTTTGGACCCCGGGTTGTGCGTGTTAAGGCTTTTATATGAAGTTGGGTGTTTTTAGATCGGTCGTTTGAATGGCCAGGCCAATCGGAGATCCAAATGGATTCCGTCAGTTTCTACACGTCGCTTTAACCCACCCGGGTCGGTGTGGGAGAACGGCACATCGATCCGATCCTTATTTGGGATTTTGGACCCCCAGGTGTGTGTGTTAAGGCTTTTATATGAAGTTGGGTGTTTTTAGATCGGTCGTTTGAATGGCCAGGCCAATCCGGAGATCCAAATTGGATTCCGTCAGTTTCTACACGTCGCTTTAACCCACTCGGTCGTGTCGGAGGAGAAAACGGCACATCGATCCGATCCCTATTTGGGATTTTGGACCCCCGGGTTGTGGGTGTTAAGGCTTTTATATGAAGTTGGGTGTTTTTAGATCGGTCGTTTGAATGGCCAGGCCAATCCGGAGATCCAAATTGGATTCCGTCAGTTTCTACACGTCGCTTTAACCCACCCGGTCGTGTCGGAGAAAACGGCACGTCGATCCGATCCCTATTTGGGATTTTGGACCCCCGGGTTGTGCTGTTAAGGCTTTTATATGAAGTTGGGTGTTTTTAGATCGGTCGTTTGAATGGCCAGGCCAATCCGGAGATCCAAATTGGATTCCGTCAGTTCTACACGTCGCTTTAACCCACCGGTCGTGTGTGTCGGAGAAAACGGCACGTCGATCCGATCCCTATTTGGGATTTTGGACCCCGGGTTGTGTGTGTTAAGGCTTTTATATGAAGTTGGATGTTTTTAGATCGGTCGTTTGAATGGCCAGGCCAATCCGGAGATCCAAATTGGATTCGTCAGTTTCTACACGTCGCTTTAACCCACCCGGTCGTGTCGGAGAGAAAACGGCACGTCGATCCGATCCCTATTTGGGATTTTGGACCCCCGGGTTGTGGTGTTAAGGCTTTTATATGAAGTGGGTGTTTTTAGATCGGTCATTTGAATGGCTAGGCCAATCCGGAGATCCAATTGGATTCCGTCAGTTTCTACACGTCGCTTTTACCCACCCGGTCGTGTCGGAGGAGAAAACGGCACGTCGATCCGATCCTATTTGGGATTTTGGACCCCGGGTTGTGCGTGTTAAGGCTTTTATATGAAGTTGGGTGTTTTTAGATCGGTCGTTTGAATGGCCAGGCCAATCCGGAGATCCAAATTGGATTCCGTCAGTTTCTACACGTCGCTTTAACCCACCCGATCGTGTCGGAGAAAATGGCACGTCGATCCGATCCCTATTTGGGATTTTGGACCCCGGGTTGTGTGTGTTAAGGCTTTTGTATGAAGTTGGGTGTTTTTAGAGCGGTCGTTTGAATGGCCAGGCCAATCCGAGATCCAAATTGGATTCCGTCAGTTTCTACACGTCGCTTTAACCCACCCGGTCGTGTCGGAGAAAACGGCACGTCGATCCGATCCCTATTTGGGATTTTGGACCCCCGGGTTGGGGTGTTAAGGCTTTTATATGAAGTTGGGTTTTTAGATCGGTCGTTTGAATGGCCAGGCCAATCCGGAGATCCAAATTGGATTCCGTCAGTTTCTACACGTCGCTTTAAACACCCGGTCGTGTCTGTCGGAGAAAACGGCACGTCGATCCGATCCCTATTTGGGATTTTGGACCCCCGGGTTGTGTGTGTGTTAAGGCTTTTATATGAAGTGGGTGTTTTTAGATCGGTCGTTTGAATGGCCAGGCCAATCGGAGATCCAAATTGGATTCCGTCAGTTTCTAAACGTCGCTTTAACCCACCGGTCGTGTTGGAGAGAACGACACGTCGATCCGATCCCTATTTGGGATTTTGGACCCCGGGTTGTGCGTGTTAAGGCTTTTATATGAAGTTGGGTGTTTTTAGAACGGTCGTTTGAATGGCCAGGCCAATCCGGAGATCCAATTGGATTCCGTCAGTTTCTACACTTCGCTTTAACCCACCCGGTCGTGTCGGAGAGAACGGCACGTCGATCCGATCCCTATTGGGATTTTGGACCCCCGGGTTGTGGTGTTAAGGCTTTTATATGAAGTTGGGTGTTTTTAGAACGGTCGTTTGAATGACCAGGCCAATCCGGAGATCCAAATTGGATTCCGTCAGCTCATCATCAGGCGGCAGAAGCTCATACTCAGGGAATAACCTTGATTTCACTCTACATGCAGCCCACCAATGTCTTAATTTCAAGGATGAATAATTGAATAATAAACTTGTTGCGCTTGTGCCGCCAGTATGAATGGCTCGTATGTACTCAACTTGGACTTATGCTTGACATCGACAATTCATATGTGTTTGTCATGACGAATAGATGTCGGATCAAACCAATGACACTTGAAGAGAAATATAATGTTGTCTTGTCCAAAAATTGCAGTTCAATGACTTCTTCGAGAATGCCATAATAGTCAATTTCATTTTCATTGTAGGCACTTCCTTTCACACATACGCCGCTGTTCATCGTAGACTTATTGCGTCCATAATCTCTCGTGTGAAATCTGTATCCATTCACAATGTAACCTGGGTAGACACGTACAATCTTCGAGGGTCCATAACTGATCTTTGTACTCTTAAATCGTAATAAAACCTTGATCAACCTATTAGCAAAAAAATAGATAAACTTACAACAACTAATTATGCATAAGAACGTAACATATATGATTCAAAATATTAGATTCATACTCGAGATCTTAACCAACTCGGAAAAGACTTCTCCGTTCCTTTTCAACCTGCACGTCCGTCAGACGTGGATTTCGTTGTAGTATGAACGAGTCAAACTCTCTGCAATGTAAATGTCACACAACCGTTCAGTTTACCAGCATTACATGTAAATGATGTATATCATAAGTGAGCACAACTTACTCAATGTAGGGCTCTAGTTCTGCGCAATTCATGAAGATGTAGATCTCCGCAGCTACCAACTCTCTGTCTTCATGTGGGCGAGTAGAAGAATATCCGAACGCCCGTCCGGGACACTTGAATATAGAGAGTTGGTCCGACACATAGGATTCTCCACCATCATCATTACGTGGAGGTTGAGTGCGTCGGGTTTGTATTTCCGTGTCAAAGTACATCGAACAGAAGTTCGATATCTCTCAATGAGGTATGCCTGGGTAATGGAACCCTCAACTTGTGCTTTGTTGCGGACTTTCATCTTAAGATCGTGCATGCACCTACGATAATAATAGACGAATGAATACATATGAAATATAAAATTCGCCGTAATGTGAATAAACTACGGATATAGAAATACCTCTCAAACGGATACATCCATAGAATTGTACTGGTCCTCCGACCCTAGCCTCATATGGCAAATGGATGATCAGGTGCTCCATTGAATCAAAGAATGCTGGAGGAAATATCTTCTCTAATTGCAGACTGTCTGTATTATTTTGCTCCATATTTTGCAAGTCAAGAAGTCTGAGTTCTGATGCTGTTAAAATTCGGAAGAAATGACTCAGCTCAGTCATTGCTCCCATATTTGCTTTGGCAACAACTCACGAAAAGCAAGTGGGATCAGTCTTTGTATGAAAACATGGCAATCATGACTCTTCATTCCGTATATTTTCCCTCATTGATATTTACACAACGGGCAATATTCAAGACATATCCATCTGGAAATCTCAATTGCTTCAACCATTGCAACACTTCCTTAATCTGTCTGGCCCCAAGCACATATGCAGCTTTAGGTTGCACCACTTTCCCTTGAACATGCTGCAGCTCTAGTTCTGGGCGTCTGCAAAGTACTTTCAAATCCGAACGTGCCTTGACGTTGTCCTTCGTTTTGCCTTTGATGTCCATAACTGTGTTGAACACATTATCAAAAACATTCTTCTCTATATGCATGACGTCAAGGTTATGTCGTATCAAAAGTGTGACCAATAAGGTAATTCCAAAAGATGCTTGCTTCACCCAATTGTGATCCTTCCCGAAGCCAGGGATTTGTCGAGTACTACCAGCCAGTTGTGTTACCGTCGGTACGTTCTGGACCCGCCTCGCCATGTTCCACCAGACACCCGTTCCATATCCACCTGCTCCATCACAGTTGTATTTTCATAAAAGAATCCTTTTGCTTTCGGAAAGGATGGTCACTCGGTAGAAACCGACGATGACAATCGAACCAACATGATTTTCCCCCAGATTTCAACACAAATGATTTAGAATCCTCCATGCAATAAGGACATGTCAATCTCCCATGTGTGCTCCAACCAGATAACATGCCGTACGCAGGAAAGTCACTTATTGTCCAATTAATGCAGCCTTCAAATTGAAATTCTGTTTTCTGGATGCATCATAACAGAGAACCCCATCGACCATAACAATTTCAGCTCATCAATCAACGGTCTAAGATATATGTCTATATTTTTTCCTGGAGATTTTGGACCCGGAATGAGTAATGAAAGGAACAGATTCTCACACTTCATGCACATGCCTGGCGGAAGGTTATACGGTGTTAGGAATACTGGCCAACATGAGTAAGATGCCACCGAGCCTCCGAATGGATTGAAACCGTCTGTGCATAAACCCAGCCGCACGTTGCGTGGATCCCTTGCGAAGTAAGAATGAGTACGACTAAAATGAGCCCAAGCTTCACCATCGGCAGGATGATCATTTCACCTTCGTCACGACGGACTCTTTCTGCATGCCAAGTCATATGTCCAGCTGTCTTCGGGGACATGAACAACCGCTGCAATCTGGGTGTGATCGGAAAATACCGCAATGACTTATACGGAACATCTTCTGCTTTGACTTGTCCCCTCTCTTGGGCTTGAATCTATCATGATTACAAATACAGCATGATGTCTTATCTGCATCATCTTTGTAGTACAGCATACAGTGATTCGGACATGCATCAATTTTCATAAAACAAGCCCCAGATCATTCACCATCTTCTTCGCACGGTAAAAGTCAGCAGGTAACCTCTCTGATTGAGGAAGCATACTCTTGACGAGTAAGAGAAGCCGGTCAAAACAACTCTCGTTATATGAAATACAGATTTCAAATTCAGTAGCTGCGACACTGCAGACAACCGTGTATGCTTCTCACAACCATCCCATAATGGCTCATCAGCATCTCGAAGTAACTGATAAAATCTCTGAGCTGTATCATTCGGCACTTCTTCATTTGTTTCATCTTCATGCATATTGAACTCAAATTCAGCAGCATCGACAACCATGTCTACGTACGTACTTGTGGACGCAAAGTAATGAGCATGTGCAGACGACTGAATAAACATGCTCACCATGACACGACCATATCTCATAATGGGCAACAAATCCTCTCGTATACAAATGATGATG
>JACBKR010003485.1:0-29233 GCA_014218235.1 Colocasia esculenta
TACGAGAGGATTTGTTGCCCATTATGAGATATGGTCGTGTCATGGTGAGCATGTTTATTCAGTCGTCTGCACATGCTCATTACTTTGCGTCCACAAGTACGTACGTAGACATGGTTGTCGATGCTGCTGAATTTGAGTTCAATATGCATGAAGATGAAACAAATGAAGAGTGCCGAATGATACAGCTCAGAGATTTTATCAGTTACTTCGAGATGCTGATGAGCCATTATGGGATGGTTGTGAGAAGCATACACGGTTGTCTGCAGTGTCGCAGCTACTGAATTTGAAATCTGTATTTCATATAACGAGAGTTGTTTTGACCGGCTTCTCTTACTCGTCAAGAGTATGCTTCCTCAATCAGAGAGGTTACCTGCTGACTTTTACCGTGCGAAGAAGATGGTGAATGATCTGGGGCTTGTTTTATGAAAATTGATGCATGTCCGAATCACTGTATGCTGTACTACAAAGATGATGCAGATAAGACATCATGCTGTATTTGTAATCATGATAGATTCAAGCCCAAGAGAGGGGACAAGTCAAAGCAGAAGATGTTCCGTATAAGTCATTGCGGTATTTTCCGATCACACCCAGATTGCAGCGGTTGTTCATGTCCCCGAAGACAGCTGGACATATGACTTGGCATGCAGAAAGAGTCCGTCGTGACGAAGGTGAAATGATCATCCTGCCGATGGTGAAGCTTGGGCTCATTTTAGTCGTACTCATTCTTACTTCGCAAGGGATCCACGCAACGTGCGGCTGGGTTTATGCACAGACGGTTTCAATCCATTCGGAGGCTCGGTGGCATCTTACTCATGTTGGCCAGTATTCCTAACACCGTATAACCTTCCGCCAGGCATGTGCATGAAGTGTGAGAATCTGTTCCTTTCATTACTCATTCCGGGTCCAAAATCTCCAGGAAAAAATATAGACATATATCTTAGACCGTTGATTGATGAGCTGAAATTGTTATGGTCGATGGGGTTCTCTGTTATGATGCATCCAGAAAACAGAATTTCAATTTGAAGGCTGCATTAATTGGACAATAAGTGACTTTCCTGCGTACGGCATGTTATCTGGTTGGAGCACACATGGGAGATTGACATGTCCTTATTGCATGGAGGATTCTAAATCATTTGTGTTGAAATCTGGGGGAAAATCATGTTGGTTCGATTGTCATCGTCGGTTTCTACCGAGTGACCATCCTTTCCGAAAGCAAAAGGATTCTTTTATGAAAATACAACTGTGATGGAGCAGGTGGATATGGAACGGGTGTCTGGTGGAACATGGCGAGGCGGGTCCAGAACGTACCGACGGTAACACAACTGGCTGGTAGTACTCGACAAATCCCTGGCTTCGGGAAGGATCACAATTGGGTGAAGCAAGCATCTTTTGGAATTACCTTATTGGTCACACTTTTGATACGACATAACCTTGACGTCATGCATATAGAGAAGAATGTTTTTGATAATGTGTTCAACACAGTTATGGACATCAAAGGCAAAACGAAGGACAACGTCAAGGCACGTTCGGATTTGAAAGTACTTTGCAGACGCCCAGAACTAGAGCTGCAGCATGTTCAAGGGAAAGTGGTGCAACCTAAAGCTGCATATGTGCTTGGGGCCAGACAGATTAAGGAAGTGTTGCAATGGTTGAAGCAATTGAGATTTCCAGATGGATATGTCTTGAATATTGCCCGTTGTGTAAATATCAATGAGGGAAAATATACGGAATGAAGAGTCATGATTGCCATGTTTTCATACAAAGACTGATCCCACTTGCTTTTCGTGAGTTGTTGCCAAAGCAAATATGGGAGCAATGACTGAGCTGAGTCATTTCTTCCGAATTTTAACAGCATCAGAACTCAGACTTCTTGACTTGCAAAATATGGAGCAAAATAATACAGACAGTCTGCAATTAGAGAAGATATTTCCTCCAGCATTCTTTGATTCAATGGAGCACCTGATCATCCATTTGCCATATGAGGCTAGGGTCGGAGGACCAGTACAATTCTATGGATGTATCCGTTTGAGAGGTATTTCTATATCCGTAGTTTATTCACATTACGGCGAATTTTATATTTCATATGTATTCATTCGTCTATTATTATCGTAGGTGCATGCACGATCTTAAGATGAAAGTCCGCAACAAAGCACAAGTTGAGGGTTCCATTACCCAGGCATACCTCATTGAGAGATATCGAACTTCTGTTCGATGTACTTTGACACGGAAATACAAACCCGACGCACTCAACCTCCACGTAATGATGATGGTGGAGAATCCTATGTGTCGGACCAACTCTCTATATTCAAGTGTCCCGGACGGGCGTTCGGATATTCTTCTACTCGCCCACATGAAGACAGAGAGTTGGTAGCTGCGGAGATCTACATCTTCATGAATTGCGCAGAACTAGAGCCCTACATTGAGTAAGTTGTGCTCACTTATGATATACATCATTTACATGTAATGCTGGTAAACTGAACGGTTGTGTGACATTTACATTGCAGAGAGTTTGACTCGTTCATACTACAACGAAATCCACGTCTGACGGACGTGCAGGTTGAAAAGGAACGGAGAAGTCTTTTCCGAGTTGGTTAAGATCTCGAGTATGAATCTAATATTTTGAATCATATATGTTACGTTCTTATGCATAATTAGTTGTTGTAAGTTTATCTATTTTTTTGCTAATAGGTTGATCAAGGTTTTATTACGATTTAAGAGTACAAAGATCAGTTATGGACCCTCGAAGATTGTACGTGTCTACCCAGGTTACATTGTGAATGGATACAGATTTCACACGAGAGATTATGGACGCAATAAGTCTACGATGAACAGCGGCGTATGTGTGAAAGGAAGTGCCTACAATGAAAATGAAATTGACTATTATGGCATTCTCGAAGAAGTCATTGAACTGCAATTTTTGGACAAGACAACATTATATTTCTCTTCAAGTGTCATTGGTTTGATCCGACATCTATTCGTCATGACAAACACATATGAATTGTCGATGTCAAGCATAAGTCCAAGTTGAGTACATACGAGCCATTCATACTGGCGGCACAAGCGCAACAAGTTTATTATTCAATTATTCATCCTTGAAATTAAGACATTGGTGGGCTGCATGTAGAGTGAAATCAAGGTTATTCCCTGAGTATGAGCTTCTGCCGCCTGATGATGAGCTGACGGAATCCAATTTGGATCTCCGGATTGGCCTGGTCATTCAAACGACCGTTCTAAAAACACCCAACTTCATATAAAAGCCTTAACACCACAACCCGGGGGTCCAAAATCCCAATAGGGATCGGATCGACGTGCCGTTCTCTCCGACACGACCGGGTGGGTTAAAGCGAAGTGTAGAAACTGACGGAATCCAATTGGATCTCCGGATTGGCCTGGCCATTCAAACGACCGTTCTAAAAACACCCAACTTCATATAAAAGCCTTAACACGCACAACCCGGGGTCCAAAATCCCAAATAGGGATCGGATCGACGTGTCGTTCTCTCCAACACGACCGGTGGGTTAAAGCGACGTTTAGAAACTGACGGAATCCAATTTGGATCTCCGATTGGCCTGGCCATTCAAACGACCGATCTAAAAACACCCACTTCATATAAAAGCCTTAACACACACACAACCCGGGGGTCCAAAATCCCAAATAGGGATCGGATCGACGTGCCGTTTTCTCCGACAGACACGACCGGGTGTTTAAAGCGACGTGTAGAAACTGACGGAATCCAATTTGGATCTCCGGATTGGCCTGGCCATTCAAACGACCGATCTAAAAACCCAACTTCATATAAAAGCCTTAACACCCCAACCCGGGGGTCCAAAATCCCAAATAGGGATCGGATCGACGTGCCGTTTTCTCCGACACGACCGGGTGGGTTAAAGCGACGTGTAGAAACTGACGGAATCCAATTTGGATCTCGGATTGGCCTGGCCATTCAAACGACCGCTCTAAAAACACCCAACTTCATACAAAAGCCTTAACACACACAACCCGGGGTCCAAAATCCCAAATAGGGATCGGATCGACGTGCCATTTTCTCCGACACGATCGGGTGGGTTAAAGCGACGTGTAGAAACTGACGGAATCCAATTTGGATCTCCGGATTGGCCTGGCCATTCAAACGACCGATCTAAAAACACCCAACTTCATATAAAAGCCTTAACACGCACAACCCGGGGTCCAAAATCCCAAATAGGATCGGATCGACGTGCCGTTTTCTCCTCCGACACGACCGGGTGGGTAAAAGCGACGTGTAGAAACTGACGGAATCCAATTGGATCTCCGGATTGGCCTAGCCATTCAAATGACCGATCTAAAAACACCAACTTCATATAAAAGCCTTAACACCACAACCCGGGGGTCCAAAATCCCAAATAGGGATCGGATCGACGTGCCGTTTTCTCTCCGACACGACCGGGTGGGTTAAAGCGACGTGTAGAAACTGACGAATCCAATTTGGATCTCCGGATTGGCCTGGCCATTCAAACGACCGATCTAAAAACATCCAACTTCATATAAAAGCCTTAACACACACAACCCGGGGTCCAAAATCCCAAATAGGGATCGGATCGACGTGCCGTTTTCTCCGACACGACCGGGTGGGTTAAAGCGACGTGTAGAAACTGACGGAATCCAATTTGGATCTCCGGATTGGCCTGGCCATTCAAACGACCGATCTAAAAACACCCAACTTCATATAAAAGCCTTAACACGCACAACCCGGGGGTCCAAAATCCCAATAGGGATCGGATCGACGTGCCGTTTTCTCCGACACGACCGGGTGGGTTAAAGCGACGTGTAGAAACTGACGGAATCCAATTTGGATCTCCGGATTGGCCTGGCCATTCAAACGACCGATCTAAAAACACCAACTTCATATAAAAGCCTTAACACACACAACCCGGGGGTCCAAAATCCCAAATAGGGATCGGATCGATGTGCCGTTTTCTCCTCCGACACGACCGAGTGGGTTAAAGCGACGTGTAGAAACTGACGGAATCCAATTTGGATCTCCGGATTGGCCTGGCCATTCAAACGACCGATCTAAAAACACCCAACTTCATATAAAAGCCTTAACACACACACCTGGGGGTCCAAAATCCCAAATAAGGATCGGATCGATGTGCCGTTCTCCCACACCGACCCGGGTGGGTTAAAGCGACGTGTAGAAACTGACGGAATCCATTTGGATCTCCGATTGGCCTGGCCATTCAAACGACCGATCTAAAAACACCCAACTTCATATAAAAGCCTTAACACGCACAACCCGGGGTCCAAAATCCCAAATAGGGATCGGATCGACGTGCCGTTCTCTCCGACACGACCGAGTGGGTTAAAGCGACGTGTAGAAACTGACGGAATCCAATTTGGATCTCCGATTGGCCTGGCCATTCAAACGACCGATCTAAAAACACCTAACTTCATATAAAAGCCTTAACACACACAACCGGGGGTCCAAAATCCCAAATAGGGATCGATCGACGTGCCGTTCTCTTCGACACGACCGGTGGTTTAAAGCGACGTGTAGAAACTGACGGAATCCAATTTGGATCTCCGGATTGGCCTGGCCATTCAAACGACCGATCTAAAAACACCCAACTTCATATAAAAGCCTTAACACGCACAACCCGGGGTCCAAAATCCCAAATAGGGATCAGATCGACGTGCCGTTTTCCTCCGACACGACCGGTGGGTTAAAGCGAACTGACGGAATCCAATTTGGATCTCCGGATTGGCCTCGCCATTCAAACGACCGATCTAAAAACACCCAACTTCATATAAAAGCCTTAACACGCACAACCCGGGGTCCAAAATCCCAAATAGGGATCGGATCGACGTGCCGTTCTCTCCGACACGACCGAGTGGGTTAAAGCGACGTGTAGAAACGACGGAATACAATTTGGATCTCCGGATTGGCCTGGCCATTCAAACGACCGATCTAAAAACACCCGACTTCATATAAAAGCCTTAACACACACAACCGGGGGTCCAAAATCCCAAATAGGGATCGGATCGACGTGCCGTTCTCTCCGACACGACCGGTGGGTTAAAGCGACGTGTAGAAACTGACGGAATACAATTTGGATCTCCGGATTGGCCTGGCCATTCAAACGACCGATCTAAAAACACCCAACTTCATATAAAAGCCTTAACACGCACAACCCGGGGGTCCAAAATCCCAATAGGGATCGGATCGACGTGCCGTTTTCTCCGACACGACCCGTGGGTTAAAGCGACGTGTAGAAACTGACGAAATCCAATTTGGATCTCCGGATTGGTCTGGCCATTCAAACGACCGATCTAAAAACACCCAACTTCATATAACAGATCTAAAAATACTATTGTATCACAAGTTTTAAATTTCACTATTGAAAATAATGTATGTCTTTTATTTATTATTAATGTTTCTCATTTTAATTTGTTTTAATATAGGATCCAGCTCCAGACGATGACGAGGCAGGGACAGCAGACGATCCAGTAGATTTATCTTGATATTTGTATTCATTATTCTGTATGATTTTATATTTATTGTATGTTATGATATTATGTTGATTGTGAGTATTTGTTAAATTTATGAATATTGTAGCAGGTTTGACATTGTAGCAGCAGGGTTCACAAACCATTTTTATTTCTTAATTTTTTTTTTAAAAATATGGTTTAATTTCCGACGGATTTACCGACGGTTTATTATCCGTCGGATTACCGACCGCAATATCCGTCGGTAATTCCGTCGGAATATGCTGACAGATGGTTTCCGACCGAAAATGTGTCAGCATTTACGGACCGGTATACCGACGTATTTACCGACGGATAACCGTCGGTAAATACCGACCGTGTTTCCGACCAATAAATCCGTCGGAGTTACCGACCGAATTCCGACGGATATGTTATCCGTCGGAAATTTCTGACCATCTAGTTCCGACGGATCATTTCCGACGGGCTTTAGACGGAAATCGGTCGGAAGGGCTCATTTCCGACGGATTCAATCCGTCGGAAATTCCGCATTTTCTTGTAGTGAATCGTAAACTTGTTATTTCATTTTTCATACTTGCATTTCTTGTTCAGTTTTTTTTCTTCATTTCCTCTGACCTTTCATATGCCTCATTAAGTTGCTTCATTTGTTGTACAATCTCTGTCAACAAGCTGATTTCTTCTTGAGCTGTGGATGTTCCCTGAGTATCCACATTTGCCTTATCTTTTGGAACATTTTCATGTTTGCTTCCTCCATGTACACCCTTTTCTTTTTCAATCACCCTCCAATTAAATTTTTCACCTTCAGCATGAAGGGGCTGCAATTTCTCATTACCTACATAGAAAAATAAAATGTTATATATTCTAACGAACTTAACAATATGTAAATATATTCATAACCCTACGTACATCACTCTTTTTCAATTTTCTAAGCATCTTTCTCTTCACATTATCTTTTCTTAGTAAGGAGGACTTATACCACCTATAATTTATGGGAAGATAATGCACATATTTAAGGGTTTTGAGCCAAAATGCTCGAGGAACCAAGCCTACATATTAAAAAAAATTAATTAATAATTATTAACATAATGAAAGTGAAACATCACTCAATAATAATTATTTACCAGAAAATCACTTACTCATAACACTCCAGTGCAGCCCAACAAGTAGGGAGATGTTTTCTCATGGTTGCTTCTAAGTCTAGATCGCACATTCATAGCCGCTTTGTCAAGATTTTGTAGCAACATAGAATGAACTGATGAAGTTCAATTATACTCTTTCATTGTGTTAATATCGTCAAAGTAGTAAAGTAATTGTAGTGGACATGCAGAGGAACTTAAAGGCAACAAGAATGAAGCACACATTCGGCGGCGTGTTCCGTGGGCTTCTGCTACCGGGGGTGGGCTTCCGCGGATTGGGCGACGAGGGGGGTGAGCTTCCACGGATTGGGCGCGATGGGGGTGGGCTGCCGCGGCGGCGTGTTCCGTGGGCTTTCGCGGTGGCATGGCGTGGCATGTTCCGTGGGCTTCAGCGGCGGAGGAGCAGTGGAGACAGAGTGTAGAGAGAGGAGGCTCCGTGGGGGAGGAGGAGGAGTGGAGACAGAGTGTAGAGAGAGGAGGGCGGGAAAGGCAAACCGGAGGGAGGGGGTCAAGGAGAACCGGGTGACCGGCACAATCGGGAGTGGGGAAGAGGGAGACACGTGTCACCAAAGGATTGGTGACTTATGCATTTCGGTCCTCTCGGGGGGGGGGGGGGGGGGGGGGGGGGGGGCGAGAGGATCCGGACTCCAAGTTTGGCAGTATGGCCTAGTTAAAAAACGCAAGATGCTGAGTAACTTTTTACATTAACAATTGAATACATGATGGAATCTAACACCAATAACATGAATTAAAGAAGCGTGAGTTACTATATAATCTGATAAGCCTAACCTGCGCGTAATTAACTATAACCAAGATACAATGGAAAAACACATGACTCGAGTTTTGACACCTCATCCTTGGCAACAAATCAAATCGATCCAAAAGAGTAGACTATACTAACCACCATTACCAAGGTTGTCTACTATCCAGCCATTCAAAATATAAATTGAGATAATTCTGATTAAGCAATCTGGGGTTTGCTTACTCGATCGGCATTATCCTATCCAGCCATCAAACCAAGCATCTTGTTAGTCTTAACAAAAAGAGAAAGGATGTGAGTTCCGGATTTATTAACTTTAGACAAAGAAAAATATATTTATAAGTTGGGTGTTTGGTAGCCTTGAACCAGTTTCTCTTACTCTCCTTGTCAAAAAAATAGTTTCTCTTATTCTATATAAATAAAAAATTATTGTGTTATGTTTTTTATGAAAGAAAAAAAATATTATGTACCATATTTGGCGCCGACTTCAACGGCACTCTGTTCTCAATCATGTTGGATGATTAGATGAAGTCAGTCTGGAAGCTAAACAATAATCTAAGTTTAAGATTTTACATTTTGATTTTAATTGGAACAATAAAAAGGTATAGCAGAGTATAGGTGACCAAAACGTATGGCATTACCACAATCTTTATCTGGATGGGACTGAGATGTTCTGCAGCCCTATTAGTCTTACCCGGGTTTTCAACTTGCAGAAAGATAGTATGGGAAACAGCATCCTGGCGGATTTTTTTTTTTTTGCATTCCTGATATGATCTACACGTGATCATGATCATGTGAGTGTAAGAACTTCTTTCTACATTTTCTAGAGGACTCGTGAAAACAAAAACTCATGAATAAATTATTAGTTTTTTAGTTGGAATTCAAACATTTCTCTTCTTTTAGCTGTGTGTAGTTTTGTTCTATATTAAATATCTAAAAAAATTGAAAAGTCTTAAATATGAAATCCATTCTTACATGTTTAGATGAGTTAAAGGATTTTACAAGCACGTGTGGATCGGGCCCAACCAAGTAGTTTGAGGAGGCCGGAGCCGGAAACTAGTTAAGTGGGTGTGACGTACGTGATTATCGCGCGCAAGGGTGCAAATCCCCAGCTTAGGGGCGCTGGTGGGATTTTTATTTTTGGATTCCCTTTTTTGTTTGGGACCGAGGGTTTTACTGTGGTTCTTGTGAGGAGATGCGCCTCCTTGATTTTGTGGTTTTTTGAAAGAATAGAAAACGACAGCAACGTTCTCTTCCTCTCTAGCACATCGTTATCTTCACCTTTCTTGCCTTGCTCTTCTTCTACTCCGCTATTCTATACATATCTTAGGGTTTTATCTTAGGCAATCAGAGATTGAGTTTATTGGCGACATCCGTCTTAGAGTGCTTTACGAACATTGCAAATGGTTGTCGGATTTTGAAAAAATCTTACTAACAAATTTTTACATCGTAGGACGATAATATAGTCTCTAAACACAGTCAACTCATCAATACTTCAACCAAATAATATTCTTCTGATCTCTGTGAATGCATCGTTTGTTCTCTCTATATCTTTGGACCTTATATTTACTGTACATCCCAGTTACGGTTTTCTTACAGCCTCAACACATTCCAAACATGTCGGATATTCGATCATATTAATTACTGTTCATTGACAAATCTCTAGCTTAGCAAAACTTGTTGCCCTGATCTATGCAACTAAGTTTTACTTGGTGCACCTTGGGAGGGTGCAGCAGACCGCTGAATTTTTCTTTCATAGTTTCAGTTATCGCATCATGTCTCACGTATTAATACGGCTCATCATATGCTGAAAAGAAGAAGAATAGATCATAAACTAATTAACGGAAGTGATACGTGATCTTTGTTTTTCTAGAATATATAATTAATGACTATATGGATGGGATGATATGCATGGGCTTTCTTTTGGAAAAAAAAAAAAAAAATATATATATAATATATATATATATATATATATATATATATATATATAAAACAGGATGTTGCAAAGAGACAGAGAATAAGTGAAAGCAAATCATAGACGAAGAATACAGAGTAACTCAGTAGTTAATTTCCTCTTAGGACATTATAATGATCTATATCTAAATCTTTTGCCCATCCATGAGTACACAAAGGGGAGACTTTTCTAAGGGCATATCACGGGGTATTAGACATCCCTTTGGAATCCCAATGTGGGATCTCCCTCTGCCACCCAGAGAATGAGAAAGTGAGATATTTGAAAGATACGAATGGATTACAGTTGTCATGTATCAACTTCTTAGTTTCTGCTTTGGGTCTTATTTAATATTAATAAATAATTAATATTTGGCAGGTGGGTCTCACTCATATGCAAGGGAGGATATTAGGCAAATATCTTTTTTCCGATGCATACAAAATCAAACTCTTAAACATTAAAGTATTGAAAAGTCTTTCCTTGAGATAATACCTATGGAAGCATACAGCTAGCTTGACCCATTAATACATGCTCACCCAACTCGTTAAGACGGAAGAACGAGATTGAGTCTAGCCATCACCCTACTCCCTTGTGGCGAGTCCATGCAAAAGGAAGGGTATGGATGTCGCCCGCTAGAGCCCAATCTCCCTGTACCCTTTGGCCGCTAGCACTTGGCCTAGAGAAAGCAAGAGGAACACTCTGGGGCCATCATCTTCGAACGACCCTTCACTCACCAAAGTCAAGTCCTCAAACCCTTGATACATAGTAAGGCTTGCCCCTGTGGCGCCATAGAGATGACTACACCAAGTACACCCCCTGTTGCCCCATGATAAGGCCCGTCGATTACCTAGTACATCTTTACCACAACTGGTGGTAGCCTTGCCACCTCCCCGATATGCCCCCTCTCCCCGAGGCGACAACTTCTCCCATTCCTCGCGGGCAGGGCAAGGTAACACCCCAATAGTCATCTGAGGCCACTCCAATCCTACATGCCCCCCAGCCACTCCCAACGACCAAATAGCATAGTTCGGAGAAAGGCAATAGGTATGGAGACTCCTAACACACATTTAAAAGTGGAAGGATAGTGAATAAGGGAGAGGTGCCAGAAGCCATAAGCAATAAGCCAAAGTAAGGCAACTAAACTCTTAACTCCTCCACAAACACACAAGAGCACCTAAATCCCCCCCCCCCCCCCCCCCCCCAAATCTCCCCACCCGACCACCCTTATTCTAGCTACTTTCTTAATTTGAGCATCAGAGAGTTCTCTTATGGATCATTCCCAAGGCCCCTTGACCCTCTATCATTGCCTGTAGGTGTGAGCGACATCTCATCATCTACAAATCTAAGAACACATGGAGATTTGATGAAGTACAACAACAACTTTTAACCTATACACTATTTGGCGTCATCTGTAAGAAGTTGTAGCAAGAAGCCATGGCACCTCAAAGAACTATTGGAACATGGGCAGCCGTTGCGAGAGTGGATTTGGTTCCCTAGAACTGTCCTACAATGGATAGGCCAGTAACTACTGGGGCCCCAAAAATCAAGCCCTACAATGGTCATGACTGAGGAGCTAGCAGTAATCTGAGAGTAGCTCTAGAAGCTCATAGAGGCATATTAAGGACTTCTTAATCGGTATACTAGGCAACATCGCATGGTCTCATCCCCTCCATCGGAAGGATGGTATAAGTCATGCCACGAGCAGACCCCATTGGAGGGCTCCGCTTCACTGGACTATTGCCCAGGAAGTGTTGAACCACTCCTATATTTATTTATATGTTTTGGTGATAACTAAAACTCATGAATGTAATAACTTAATCTCATGAATATATTTATTATTGATATAACTTATATCTAGCATTCTATTATTGAACATTTACTGGAGTTATAGTTGTTCATTTTCTGAACTCGAAATAATCGGTTATCTGCAATCTCCTCTCCATAAATAACTGGTTATCTGAATTAAACAATTATTCTTCCTTCACTTCATTAAATAATATATTACTTCATCTGAACATAAAATAATCAATTTTTTTAGTTCACATCTTACGACTTGTTATCTTGATATATTTTAATCCATAAACTTACAGTGCATCTCTACTATCATCTTAGAAGAAATGTTTGATAGGTCATTCAAAATACCTTATTCATTTTTCTTGACATGATTGCAACCTAGAATACTTACATATATGGTATATATATATATATTTGTGCTTATATTCACAATCTGACACACATTAATGTGAGTGTGCAACTGATGAAAGTGTCTTTTATGTGTCAAACATCTGGATGAGAATTATTAATCTGTTATATGTCTTGCATGCACCCAGTGTTATTTTATGACTATTCTAAAAGAAGTAATGTATGATAAAAGAATATTTTATTGCTCTTATCACAAAACTTTTCAAAAGGAAGATTTATTTTATTGGTAAAAGTATGGTGAAAATTTTATGATATCTTTGTTGCACTATAGTAACTCTGCTTGCGTAAAGACTCAATGTTCAAATCTATGAAAAGGTATTTTTGTGCGTCGAATGTGTATTGGTTGATGGATTATTTTATATATAACATATGTCTTGAAATGTGCATCAGATAGGCCAACTGTGGTCTACCAGATAAACTGCTTTTTGCAGGTATCTAAAAACTTGAGATTGTACACCAGCCATTTGTACTAGGATATGCAACCGAGACAACATAAAGAAAAAGAAGATTTGTTTGTTGATCGTGTCAAGACTGAGTCTAACGTGCACATCACTGTGAGACAACGATCAACCCAATGGCTACGAAAGAAAACGACTTTAAAAAGCGATGTGGAACTGTTACAAAGCAGAGAACACACGGGAGCTGCATAGAATATACAAAAAGATTTTTGAAGTGCGATCTGAGTGCCAATGTGAAGGAGCAAAAAAAAAAAGTCCATCCTCCAGAAAAGCTTCCATTCCAATCTTCTTCCTGCTCATGTGAAAATCATGATAAAGAAGATAACCACGACGGAAAGAGTTCATTGTTCAGCCACGACCACAAAATCTCAAGAACATTTACTTGCTAAGCATTGAAGGCCCAACGACAATGAGCTTCCTGCTCCTGATCTTTTATATTTGTTGAGACAAATTTACTGTGCTTACTGTGTGCCTTATCTGTCTAGCATCGTAGACTTTCTTTCTCTGACACCTCTTCTCTCAAAAAATAGAGGTGACCAACCAAAGGTCTATATCTGGCGGTGTTCCTTCTTGAAAGGAGAAGACGTGTTATTCAAGTGTGTTTTCCACCCTTGGGGTGAAAACCTGCATGTACAGCAATAGGTGTGGTGACCGACCAGAGGTCTGTATCTGGTGGTGTTCCTCCTTGGTTAGAAGGAGAAGACCTGATTCGGTCAGGTGTGATTGTTCCACCTCTTAGGTGAAGGCATGTGGTTTAGGTGGGTAGATTCTACATGTGGAAATAGGTGAAGAGATCTGAGGTGTTCAGGTGGTTGTAGTACCTGCTGGAGGTTGATATCCAATATTGTATCTGTGATCTGTGGTTTCAGTTGGGTAGTGGAAAGCTTAAGAAGTTTACCCTTGAGGACTGGACGTAGGTGTTGAGTGGATCAACACCAAACCAGGATAAACCTTGGTGTCAGGTTTGCTTGACTGTGTGACTGGTTTCTCTCTTGCATCTACTATTCGATTAGATAGTGTTTATACTTTGTTAAACCAACAAATATTTATAAATATCTTGATTAGAACCTATTAATTCCCCATCTAGGTCTCTGTAGCTTGGGCAACATGAAGTCCACTTCACTCCAAACCGAGCACAGCACAACTGTAAGGTTTCATATAGAGCGCAGCGGAAACGCGAATCCCTCCGTAGATATCGTTGCCGGTGGTCGGATCGAACAAAAACCGTGACCACGCACAGGCATATCTCATCTTTACCTTTGCGGGGTTGCATAACTCCCGAATCTGGGGAGGAGGTGGCGCAGGAGGCGCCGGTGCTTCAAGCCGTTCAAGTGTCCGGCCTCTAGACGTATCCATGCGAGCTCTGGACGTAGACGGGATCTCCTCGTTCTCCACGCGTCTCCCGGATCTCAACTCCACCATGTGCCGAAGAGAGGAGAGAGAGGTGGGGGGCGCCCTGGGAGAGAGAGAGGAAGGGGGCGGCCAGGGTTAAGCCTGGAGCTTGGCCCAGGGTTTAACTCTCAGCGTATATTTATAGACACCGCGGTTTTTCACAAAAACCCAGTCATTGTCTATAAAGAACACCTTGCCCAGTCTGCTCGGAACTCTTATGCGTGTGACCCTCTAGGCCAACTGCTAGTCCAGTTTTTAGCCCTTAAGCTCAATAACTCTTATTGACTTATGGTAATTAATTAACATCTCATTAATGAATTACACAATCAATTATCCTCCCGATAATTGACCGGGCTTCCAATCAAGTTGGGGTGCCAAGCAACAACACTTGATCAGCAACCCATTCAAGGAACCTTTTGTATCATCAGTTACCACATGACTTAATCCTTCGCTCGTATAATGCTCCCGAGTGCATTTAGGGTATGGTCAACTGTCAACCCTAATGTGTGACTCACTTGGTTTAGATGCCGCATAACAATATCAGAAAACTCCTTTTTGATAAGTAGTCTTGCCCTGGCCAGGGACTATCAGGCATCCTTCCGTAGAGCATTCACTCTCTATTACCGAGAGCGAGTGATCCCATATTGACCACACAATCACCTTCGAAGTATTCCGCTAGATCGATCTTAACTGATTAAGACCTCATGGCTAGAAATCTATAAGTCAAGGTCAAAACCTAGAAGTCCACCAACAAGGGTCCTTGGTGTCTCAGGTCTAAGACCAATCACGCCACTGTGACAATGAATCTAGCTGGTTGACAGTTAGGTAACATTACCATCCACGATTCATAACGGATCAGTTCAGTGAACTCATTCTCAATGAGCACCTACAGATTCACTTAGTGTCTCCACACAAGTGACTATGAGACAGTCACCCTCATCATATGAGCAGGTGCAACCTATACTAGTCTAACCGGATATTCAATGTCCTTTTGAATATCCTCCGACTAGGAACAATAAGAATATACGTTTAAAGGATATTAATCTCATTGTTATGATCTCATCATAATTAATATCCATTGCGTATATCATGGACTTCATAATGAAACGATAAACGAATTACACATAATGAATATAAAAGCCTTATTATTATTATCAAAGAACAAGATTGTGCAAGTTATGATTTGGAGGAGGAACCCATAACTAACAATCTCCCACTTGGACTAAAGTCAATCACCTTTATGTCTTAACTCATAGACTCTAGGTGGCGCTCAAACACAATTTGAGACAGAGGCTTTGTCAATGGATCTGCAATGTTGTCGACTGAAGGAACTCTTTCCACCAGTACATCTCCTCTAGTGATTATCTCCTGATCAGGTGAAATCGCCTCAGAATGTGCTTCGACTTCTGATGAAACCGCGGCTCTTTCGCTTGCGCAATGGCCCCATTGTTGTCACACAGCAATGGGATGGATCAGAGTCACTGGCACCACACAAGGTCGGTGATGAACTTCTTCATCCACATGCCTCCTTGGCGGCTTCAGCTGCAGTAATGTACTCAGCTTCTGTCGTCGGTCTGCAGTGGTTTCTGCTTGGAACTCTTCAGCTCACTGCACCCCCGTTCAAAGTGAACACAAACCCAGATGTAGACTTGCTATCATCTGGATCTGACTGGAACTCGAGTCAGTATATGCCGAAGTTTCAAGTCCCCTCCTCCATAGACCAGAAATATATCCTTAGTCCTTCTCAAGTACTTAAGGATACATTTCACAGCCATCCAGTGTGTTTCACCTGGATTTGCCTGATATCTGCTCGTAACACTTAGAGCAAATGCCACATCAGGGTTTGTACATAGCATGGCATACATGATAGACCCTATAGCCGAGCATAGGGGACTCTATCCATGGCTGCCCTCTCTTCAGGAGTCTTAGGAGACTGCTCCTTAGAGAGAATAATCCCATGTCTCATAGGTATGAGACCTCTCTTGAATTTCCATGCCAAACCTTTTGACAATGGTATCTATGTACATGGATTGGGTCAAGCCAAACATCCTCTTAGATCTATCTCTATAGATACGTATTCCCAATACGTAGGATGCTTCTCCCAAATCCTTCATGGAGAAGTTCTTTGACAACCAAACCTTTACTGATGATAGCATCCCTACATCATTCCCAATAAGTAAGATGTCATCAACATAAAGTACGAGAAAAGTGATAGCACTCCCACTGATTTTCTTATACACACATGGTTCATCTTCATTCTTAATGAAGTCATAAGATTTGATAGCCTCATCAAACCTTATGTTTCCAACTACGAGAAGCTTGCTTCAATCTATAGATGGATCTTTGAAGCTTGCATACTTTGTTTGGACACTCTTTAGATGTAAAACCCTCAGGTTGTATCATATACTTCCTCCTCAATATTTCCATTAAGGAAAGCGGTTTTTACATCCATCTGCCTGATCTCGTAATCAAAGTATGCAGCAATGGCAAGAAGAATTCTGATCGACTTTATCATACAAACTGTGAGAAAGTTTTGTCATAGTCAATTCCTTGCCTTTGACGATACCCCTTTGCCACCAACCTTGCCTTATAAGTGTCGATCTGTCCATCTACACACTGATCTTTCTCTTAAATATCCACTTGCACCCAATAGGTACAATACCTTCGGCAAGTCTACCAAGTTCCAAACTTGGTTGGTGTATTTGGACTGCATCTCAGAATTCATCGCATCTCGCCATTTCCCTACTGAGGACAACAAGCCTCTTGGTAGGTCTTTGGATCATCATCCTCATCATAAGACATGCCTTCACTAATATGTCCAACATATCTTTCAGGCTGTCTAGGTACTCTACCAGACCTACGCTGAATGTGTGTATATTCCTGAACAGGTTCCGGAACCGATGTTTCACACCTGGTGGACTTTGCTAGTCTGTGGATCTAGAACCTCTTCTAGGTCTACCTTACTCCCACTGTCCTCTTGGGTAAGGTACTCCTCTTCCAAGAAGACAGCTCTCCTGGCAACAAACACTCTTTGTTCACCAGGATGGTAAAAGTAGTACCCAAATGTTTCTTTTGGGTATCCAACAAACCTGCACTTATCGGTTCTGGATTGCAGTTTATCTGGGTCTTGTCTCCTCACGTGGGCAGGACAGCCCCAGATTTAACATTTTTAAAATCAGGCTTTCTACACCTTCCATATCTCATATGGAGTAGAAGACACAGATTTACTGGGAACCCTATTCAGCAGATATGGCCGCTGACTCTAGCGCATATCCCCATAAGGAAACTGTAACTGTGAACGGCTCATCATGGATCGCACCATGCCCAACAAGGTACGATTTCTCCTTTCCGATACACCATCCATCTGTGGTGTATAGGGAGGAGTCCATTGAGAAAGGATACCATTGTCCTTTAAGAATTGTGTAAACTCTGTACTCAAGTATTCACCTCCTCGGTCTGACCGTAGGATTTTAATACTTTTTCCAGTTTGTTTCTCAACTTCATTCTTAAATTCTTGGAATTTCCCAAAGGCTTCAGATTGTACTTCATTAAGTAAACAAATCCGAACCTTGAGTAGTCATCCGTGAATGTAATGAAGTATGAGTAGTCACCCTTGGCTTGGGAAGACATTGGACCACATACATCCGAATGTATTAGTTCCAATATGTCCTTGGCCCTATCTCCATGTCCACTAAATGGAGATTTGGTCAACTTACCCATTAAACATGATTCACAAGTTGCATATGATTCATAATCAAATGGATCTAAGTATCCATTCTTATGCAACTTTTGAAGCCTATTCTTGCCAATGTGACCAAGCCTACAATGCCATAAGTAGTAGTGTTCACACTATTCTTACTTCTCTTAGAAGAAACATCAACATGGAGATTTTCATAAGAAACATCAAGTAGATACAAACCATTTACCAAATTTGCTAAAGCAACTAGTTTATTTCTCAAATAAACTGAACAACTATTGTTCTCAATGGTAAACTTGTATCCAATTCTGTCTAACAAGAACACAGAAACAATGTTCTTAATAATGCTAGGCACAAAGTAGCAATCATCTAATGAAAGAAAATGTAACGCCCCGCCCTGGCCCGGTACGGCCATACCGACCCACTTCGGACATGACGGAGATGTTACTGGGGAAAAGACCCCAACAGTGTCGAACATCAAGGTGGAATATCTCATGATGAATGGAAATAGAATAAGCGGAAGCAATATTACCATCAACTTTTACATTTACATCTCATAATCAAAAGAACTAATAAGTATATAACAAAATGAATGTTGTCCTACTTGAACTAGTACATTTAATAAGGTTTAACATTACATTTCTTCTTTCCAACTATATCATCAATTTATAAACCCAAGCATCTTTACTTCTCGCAATTCGAACTAAGCCTCGCCAATTCCTCTTCTAGAACCTAAGCTTCACCTGGATATTAGCAAGAGTGAATCTATAGAATAGACTCACAAGTAACTAGGAATTTCAAACTCACACCTACACTATAGCATTTTTGAAAAAGCATGGTGATATATTTATATATCTAGTGGTAGGATCAGCAGCGATAGAGGTAACAATAACAGAAATAGTAATATTTATAATGAGAATAGTACTGGCAATAGTGACGATAATAGTAATAGAAATAGTAACGGTAGAAACAATGGTAGTGACAATAGTGTTAATGGTAATAATAGGAGTAATAGAAATGGCAGTAGTAGTGCTGCTCACATATTGTACACAATCGAATACCAGACATGCAGGATTCTAGAGGTGGCCCCCACAGGTTTAAGAGGTGGCTCCCACTATGTAGCACTTTGCGCCATAAGGCCTCAAGAGGTGGCTCCCATAGCGTAGCACTTTGCCCTGTGTGGCACTTAGTTCCTACACTTCGGCTAGGCAAGGCAGTAGCAGTGGCAATAGCAGTGGCAGTGACAGTAGAAATAATGGTAGTAACAATAGTGGTTAATGGTAACAATAGGAGTAATAGAAATAGTAACGGTAGAAACAATGTAGTGACAATAGTGGTTAATGTAACAATAGGAGTAATAGAAATGGCAGTAGTAGTGCTGCTCACATATAGTACACATCGAACACCAGACATGCAGGATTCTAGAGGTGCCCCCACAAGTTTAAGAGGTGGCTCCCACTATGTAGCACTTTGCGCCATAAGCCTCAAGAGGTGGCTCCCATAGCGTAGCACTTTGCCCTATGTGGCACTTAGTTCCTACACTTCCGGCTAGGCAAGGCAGTAGCAATGGCTATAGCAGTGGCAGTGACAGTAGCAGTAGCAATAGCAGTGGTAGTGACAGTAGTAGTGTTAAGCCGGACACATTGCCCTAACTATCAATAGAAGGCCAGTCAGACGTACACTATCACACTAGGCACCTAGAGCAAATGATTGATAGGTCTGGGTTACTGCAGAACCGGAGAAGCTCTCTCCACCATATACCAGTGGTACTTGTCCACCTCCAGGATTTCCCCCCGTTGCCCTCGGGTCTGTACAATAGTGAACTTTCCTGTAGGGGCATTTCTACAGTACGGCTCCAGATACTTCCTATGACGGCAGTGTCTATTTCAAACCAGACACAGTGCCCAAACCATAGTAGGAAGTCAAATATGAGCTTTCCCTAGGGGCATTTCTATAGTACGGCTCTAATAGAACCCCTATGATAGCATTGTCCATTTGGCTAACAACAATGATGGCAGTGACGGTATTGGTAATAGAAAATAACAGTGTTGGGTAACAATAATAGTAGCAATTTCTATGGTAGCATAATGGTAACGGTGACAGTAGACGGAACACATGGATAGTAACAAGGATAATGACAGTACCGACAATTTAGATATGTTCTTTATCATATAAATAGATTCAAAACTCATTAAAATCAATAGAACTAGAGAATATGATTGTGAATCAAAAGTCTTAATCACTTGCCTCTTGCATGTCAAACAATAACGAATTAAGTTGAAGCCTGCCTTCGATATAATGTGCTTCCTTTATTATATCGCCCTAATATGCTCGGTGGGTGCCTCCAGAGCACGGATCCTATTGAGCAGAACCTTCAGAGCATGGATCCTACGAGAAGAACCTCCACAGCATGGATTCTATGTGCAGAACCTCCAGAGCATGGATCCTACAAGCAGAACCTCCACAGCATGGATTCTATGTGTAGAACCTCCAGAGCATGGATCCTACGAGCATAACCTCTAGAGCATGGATCCTATGACCGGATCTCTAGAGCATAGATCCTACAAGTAGAACCTTTAGAGTCCGGATCCTACGAGCAGAACCTCCAACTGAGCATGAAGAGGAGAACCCCATGCTCCCCCTTTCTAGCTCTTGACCGCTCCTCTCTTCTTTCCTCTCTATTGCTATGGATGGTGGAATGAGAAGAGAGGAGAGAACCCCCTCCTATTTATAGGCCTTTAGAGCCCCTAGGATGGTGCCACCTTTTCACCTTTCAATGGCCAAGATGGTGACACTTGTCACCCTCTCCTCCATGCATTTTTAAGTGGCCACCAACCCCACACTTGTCAACACCATAACCATCCACATCTCACCTCTCTTTTGATGAAACCTCTCATTCTTCTAGAAGCTTCCATTACATAGGATGGTGACACTTGTCATCATCTCATCCAAACATATTTAAGTGGCCACCACCCCACACTTGTCAACACCATAGCATCCACATCTCACCTCTCTTTTGAAGACACCTATCATTCTTCTAGAAGCTTCCATTACATAGGATGGTGACACTTGTCATCATCTCGTTTAAAACTTATCCTATCATGCCGCTATACCATCTCTATGATTTATTTGCTTATATACCTAATTTGTATGCTATATACCCATTCCAACTCATATGAGAGTAATTCTCAAAAATGACTTCCAACTGAGGATATGAAGTAGTTTTGGGAACTTATAAAATTAAGATAAGACCCTATGAAATTGGTCAATGATTACTTAAACCCTAACATTTGATAATTATGTTCATACATTTTCTATTATAGATATACACAATTATTACATTTATACTTCTTGGTATTTACATATATACGTTTCCTGAAAAATTAGAAGTTAACTAATATATTATGGTGAGATACGTACGGTTTTACCTTAGCGATGAAAATCCCAAACGATGAGTACGGTGATGCCGATATAAAGCAAAAACAATTCAAGCAAAATTGTATACAAAATTCGGGGCATCACAGAAAATCTCCTGAGGATAACTTGAGCTTCACTGACCCCACAGTGTGCGCACCAACCTTGTGCCGTTTCCAAGCCTCAAGTTCACCTCGCCCTTGCTCAGCTTCCTTCTACTTTTCAGCACCTGAAGCTTCGCCAAGCTTCTGCTTCTCCTGAGCCTTCATTGCAGATAGTCCTTGCAATTTCTTTTCAGTGCCCCTTTTCTTGCAGTGGAAGCACTGGCTCTTTTCTTCTCCTTTGCTTATGTCCTCTTTTGTTTCTGCTTAGACTGCTTCTTTGCATTGCCTTTCTTAAAGCTTGCCCTGCTCTCCTCTTCTTGTTGGACTTTCCAACCATGAGAACAGTGGCTTTTCCTTCTTAAGGTTGCCCTCAGCAGTCGTTAGCATGTTGAGCATCTCAGCTAAACTCACCTCAATCTTGTTCATTGTGAAGTTCACAATGAACTGGGAATATGAATCTGGAAGTGACTGGAGAATGAGGTCCGTGCTCAGTTCCTTGTCAAGAGGAAACCAAGCCCCTCGAGCCTCTCAATCCACTCTATCATCTTCAGCACATGAGTCTGTACTGAAGACCCCTCTGCCATGCGAGCTCTGAATAGGGCCTTGGATATCTCATATCTCTCCACCCTGCTCTGCTCTTCAAAGAGCTCTTGCAAGTGCTACATGATAGATCTAGCATCCATGTTCTCATGCTGCCTTTGCAACTCATTGCTCATTGAGGCAAGCATGTAGCATTGGGCCAGAGTGGAATCCTCCTTCCACTTCGCAAACTCAAGCGTTTCCCCTTCAGGTGCATCAAGGGGTGGTTCAGCTGGGATCTCACCCTCCAGGACATAGGCAATGCGCTCAGACCTGAGGACAATCTTCAGGTTTCTGAGCCAATCCGAGTAGTTCGGGCCTGTCAATCTGTTGGCATCCAGTATGCCACGGAGTGGGTTACCTGACGACATTTTGCTTATAAGGAAATGTAAATACAATTTGCAGATGTTCATAATAATAATTAAATCTAGATTAGGACTTTAATCAAGATTAGCTCCCACTATTTTCCGGCAGACTGTATAACCCTCAGATATACAGAATGGGAGACACTGACGGTCTCCTAGTGGGGATCGGAATCTCACAGACTCATAGCATGATCTTGTGGATAGCACAACAAACCATACTATGATCTGAAAGCGGTCAACCCTTGACACTTGCAACTCTTGCAATATCCGATCTTATTTTGGCCCCTGAATTTTAATGACCTTGTGGATAGCACAACAAGTCATTAAATCCAGTCTAAGCAGTACCATCATTACGTAATGAGCATAGATTTGGATGTAGCCCTTGTGGATAGCACAACAAAGCTACACCGGTCCTCTACCCTCCTGCTTAAGGCATCATATGCCATAGTTTTAGTCTGTCATTAGACTTGACAAGCCTTATGGATAGCACAACAAACTTGCCCGATCTAATGGCAATCCTAAAACTATAATGATGGAGGGCCACGTAATTCATTCTAAATGATTACGCTACGGCTTAAAATTTGAACGAGGGATTTTGACATATTTTATCTTGGTCTCTATATCTGCGTGCTATTGATATATAGAATTTGGAATATCATATATTTAATTATTATATCATAGCACATTCCACACATATCAAATATATGAAGAAATACGATGGATGATCATGGACTTTAACCTAGAGTGGCATTACCAGAGCCAGTTGGTAATCCACAAAAATGGTGAACAAATGGCAGCCTCGCATCTGATGCTTTAGCTTGATGTAACTTTATCTCCAGCAAGGTCATGCATGGTACTCTCCTCCATCTCCGCCAATCCGCTTCTTATAATTACAAGTAATATTTAAATTGGGCTCGCAGGCCCATAAATGTACATTAGATAATAATAAGAAACCTTGAACAAGTCAAGGGGAGTACATAACAGGAGGGAGATAGAATGTACAACCCGTATTTAATAGAGGGAGAGAGGGAGGCACGCAGTCCTCATAAATTACATCATTTACCATTAACCATAAAATTCATCACATGATATCTGAGTCCATGACCATCCATCCACATGCATCACATGCATCAACAAGCAATTATCACATAATTACTTCTGAAATATTTTACTTCAAAAATATAATAATTATACTTTGAAAACCATTTAACTAAACAATTTAGCTAACATGATATCATCTAATCAACATTAGATAAACGTCATTCACCGTTACTGCATGAAGTCGCCAAAATGTACAGTTAATTAATTTAAAATTCACATTTCTAAATCAATTAACATGTCTTAATTAGATTAGAGGAAATAACTAAAACGGTTTCAGATTTCCTTTAAACTAATTAAGTAATGGGTCATATATATGAAAAATAATTTACAGAGAGTTAAAACAATTTTTAAAACTCTTAAAACTAATTTTCATAATTTTTTGGGATTTTAAAACATTTTTCTAAATTTTTAAACAATTTAAAAACATTAAGAAAATGGAAAAATGGGGGAAAGGGGGGCAGACCGGTCCGGATCCGGCGCGGGCCGGATCCGGCTGCCCGGGACCCGTGGGGGTCCGCCCGCGACTTACCCGCGGGCGGACCCGCGCACGGCCCCGGGGGACCTGCGCGGGTCACCCCCGCCGCCCGATAGGGCCGTGGCGGTTGGGGAAAACCCTAGCCGCCGCCCCACCGGGGCAGCGCCGGTGGGGCGCGGTCCTGCCGCCCTCCGCGCCGCCTCCGGCGGCCGCGGACGGCGCCGGCGGTGCCGGAGGCCGCAGCCCTCCGCCCCTAAGCACCCGGAAAAACCCGAAAAGCCCTAAAAATCTGCAAAAACGCCCCACCTTGGACTGTCCAATCTGCACGACGGCGGCATCTTGTAGAGGGCCGTGTGGCCTCCACAGTGGGCCAAACGACGCCACAAAGGGTTCTCCGCGAAGCCTTGGTACCAGGAACATCTTCCATGTGCCAAGCGGCAAGTGCACATCTCATGTGAGACCCACGAACACGTCAAACATGGCGACTCATGCACAATGCGAATCGACGAAAACGCATAAAATATCATACACAAGACGCCGATTCCGAACGTACCAGCAACCTGGCTCTGATACCACTGTAAGGTTTCGTATAGAGCGCAGCGGAAACGCGAATCCCTCAGGTAGATATCGTTGCCGGTGGTTGGATCGAACAAAAACTGTGAACCACGCACAGGCAGATCTCATCTTTACCTTTGCGGGGTTGCGTAACTCCCGAATCCGGGGAGGAGGTGGCGCAGGAGGCACCGGTGCTTCAAGCCGTTCAAGTGTCCGGCCTCTAGACGTATCCACGCGAGCTCCGGACGCAGACGGGATCTCCTCGTTCTCCATGCGTCTCCCGGATCTCAGCTCCACCATGTGCCGAAGAGAGGAGAGAGAGGGTGGGGGGCACCCTGGGAGAGAGAGAGGAAGGGGGCGGCCAGGGTTAAGCCTGGAGCTTGGCCCAGGGTTTAACTCTCAGCGTATATTTATAGACACCGCGGTTTTTCACAAAAACCCAGTCATTGTCTATAAAGAACACCTTGCCCAGTCTGCTCGGAACTCTTATGTGTGTGACCCTCTAGGCCCAACTGCTAGTCCAGTTTTCAGCCCATTAAGCTCAATAACTCTTTATTGACTTATGGTAATTAATTAACATCTCATATTAATTAATTACACAATCATTATCGTCTCACGATAATTGACCGGGCTTCCAATCAAGTTGGGTGCCAAGCAACACCACTTGATCCTGGAAAGCATTGGGGTTCAGCAACCCATTCAAGGAACCTTTTGTATCATCAGTTACCACATGACTTTAATCCTTCGCTCGTACAATGCTCCCGAGTGCACTTAGGGTATGGTCAACTGTCAAACCCTAATGTGTGTACTCACTTGGTTTAGATGCCGCATAACAATATCAGAAAACTCCTTTTCTGATAAGTAGTCTTGCCCTGGCCAGGGACTATCAGGCATCCTTCCATAGAGCATTCACTCTCCTATTACCGAGAGCGAGCGATCCCATATTGACCACACAATCACCTTCGAAGGTATTCCGCTAGATCCGATCACTTAACTAATTAAGACCTCATGGCTAGAGATCTATAAGTCAAGGTCAAAACCCAGAAGTCCACCAACAAGGTGTCCTTGGTGTCTCAGGTCTAAGGACCAATCACGCCACTGTGACAATGAATCTAGCTGGTTGACAGTAAGGTAACATTACCATCCAGCGATTCATAACGGATCAGTTCAGTGAACTCATTCTCCAATGAGCACCTACAGATTCACCTTAGTGTCTCCACACAAGTGACTATGAGACCAGTCACCCTCATCATATGAGCAGGTGCAACCTATACTAGTCTAACCGGATATTCAATGTCCTTCTTGAATATCCTCCGACTAGGAACAATTAAGAATATACGTTTAAAGGATATTAATCTCATTGTTATGATCTCATCATAATTAATATCCATTGCGTATATTCATGGACTTCATAATGAAACGATAAACGAATTACACATAATGAATATAAGAGCCTTATTATTATTATCAAAGAACAAGATTGTACAAGTTATGATTGGCTTGAGGACACCCATAACTAACAACAATGACTTTGGTGTGAACTCAAGCAAGCTTGAGGGGAAGGTCTACTACCCAGATGACATCATTAAGGTGGCTTGGGCAAAGATCCTCCATGACTTGGTACGACACGAGGTGAGGAGGTGACCCCTAGGGATGAGAAGGAGTCTCCACTACCCTAAAGGTGTTCAGAACTAACCGGTGAGGTAGGCATACTCTACCCTTCATCGCCATCACTCAAGACGATAGATGGGGAGGTTTTATGAGGAGCGAAGAACCCATTGACGATAAAGTTGATGTGAGGCAATATGTTTGAAACACTAGGGCGTAGGATGGCATTGTGCACCATGGATTCCCCATTAACCTCAACTTAAAGAGGCTTAGGGAAGATAGCATTGGTCCTGCATCCCGACAACATTTTCCTAAAGGCCATGACATAGTGATCTATGAAGAAGCATTCGTTAGTCAACCAACACATCACCCTGACCCATCAATTTTATGTCTACGTGGCAATGTGTGTTAAGCAGCTATCTTGGTCATTGGTCACGTGACACCCAAACTGTACAATGATACGCCATGGCCACAGCTTCCCCAGGAAGGAAAAGAAGCACTAGTAGCTTCATCATCAGCTACAAGTCACATCGAAGGACAATTTGGATCAACCAGCTCATAGCTTAAGGCTCTAGGGTGGTAATCGTCATTCTCCTTGCACTTTCTTTCGAGCACGAGACTCTCATACTCAAGAGTGGGGGAGCAAGTGTAGTGTAGGTTGCACTATAATATTATCTTCAAAAGTATTTAGTTTTAAGTGATTAACAAAACACAAATATATTTAGTTTTGAATGATTAACAAAATTCTCATATATTTAGTTTTGAAGCGATTAACAAAACACTTGTATATAATTATTTAATTATTTAAATAATTCATATTTTTCATATTCCATTGCACTCTGATTAGTTTCAATTGTCTAAGTCATCGATTCAATAATCGATTATATCATGCTTAAAGTACTTGATAATCGATCAAAGTTTGATTCAGCTTTCAAGTATTCAATAAGTCTGCAATATCTAATCGATTATACTTCAATCACCACCGACATTTATTAAGTTTCAACTTTAAAATTCTTCGAAGCCCACAACAGAAGTCATCGTTAATCAATTATGTCTTGACTTCATAATTCTTCTAAGTCTAGATAGCATGGATCGTTAACTGATTATGTCCACAAGGATGCATCGTTAATCTATTATGCAATGGTCTCATGAAAAATTCTAAGTCCATGGACAAATAGTCGATAATCGATTATGTAGTGGCACCATGAAAAATCCTCAAGTCACACACAATGCATGTTAATCGATTGTATTTCACAATTGTAATCGATAATTGATTATGTTTTCGTCTGTGTAAAAATTTCTAAGTCCACACAGAGAGCTCAATAATCGATTATGCTGCCTCGTAAGAATCTGTCTAAGTCCACAGTGAAAGTGTTAATCAATTATGTTTCTCATCGTGAAGTTTTTTGAAATCCACACAGTGAATAGGTTAATTGATTATGTCTTCAAAAGTGAAAATTTCTAAGTCCACACCTTGACATGGTAATCGATTATGTGTTCAACAGAGTGAAAATTTCTAAGTCCATAGTGTAGACACGCCATTTTGGCAACATATCGAGTAAATTTCATGTTATAACTGTAATGCCTCGAAGTGGCTCTCTTCAATTAACCTCTTAAGTGATTTTCCTATTTTTTGGATTTTTGTAGGATTTTCAGGGATTTTTATAAGGGGTCTAAAGAGGTCTATTGAGCTTCAGTCATTCGCGTCTGACACAGTGGACGCCTTTTAGGACGTCTGATCTGCGGTGGGTAAAACCGACGCGTATCACACTTCCTTTTCTAGCGCTTACTCTGTTTTGAATCGCGTCCAAATGAGCGCCGTAATTAATAGTTTTCATTTTCGACGCGTATCACACTTCCTTTTCCCACGAGGTGTGTTCAAGCCCATGCAATTGTCTTTTCCATTTACTTCTTTGATTTTGGTGCTACACTTCATAGTCTAATTCCCCTTTCACTTGTTTTTCTTGTTTTTCTCTTTCTTGCAAGGTAACCGCTCGAGCTAAATCTTCTTCGCTGGTCGGCCGGTGGGAGAAGTAGAAGTAACCCGCAATCACAACTCCTGCGATCTTCGGGGGAAGGTAAGTACGATCCATCTTCCTCTTCGCCCGTCTCCTTTGGTACCCTCGTGTACTTGGCGATCACACCTCCTTTCTTGTGTGCACACGCACGTTTTTCTTTTCCTTTCCCCTATTATTATTTCATTTCATTAAAAAAATCTCTTTTTTTAATAACTCTTTATGGGGGTGTTTGAAAAGACACGTTCACAAATTTGCGATCACGGTGGGACCTCTTTCTTTTTAGTTCTGGTTACCTCTCCTTCGGCACCCACGTGTGCCTCTCCTTCGACACCCACGTGTGTCCCTCCCTTCGTACCCCACGCGGTACAACCCCCTCCTTTCATACCCCATGTGGTACTCTTTGAGATTTCCCATCGCCATTACCGATTTGTGTTTGTGCTTGTTTTCTTTCATTTCCATAAAGTTTGATTTAAGAAAAAAATCATCATCTTGTTCCCCTCCCTGTTCACTTACTTTCATTTGAAGAAAACATCTCCATTTGATTTTTAGTTCCATCATCTTCATTGTTTGAGATCATGTTGTGTTGATTTACTGCTTTGATAATTGTTCTCGGGTGCTTCTTTGATTCGCGACATGTTCAGGCATCGTGATTTATGCTTTTCCACAGCGGCATACCCTCGACGTGATTCTGTGACAGACTCCGGAGGGAGTCGTCGCGGCGCTTATAGCTCCTGTGAGTTGTAAGATCCGCGACCGACTAAACAGACGCGATTCGCTTTGAAGCGTGGCGACTGAACTCGACGCGATTCAGTATGTCACAGAGAGCAAGGGTTTTCTATCATTTCTTACATCATCTGCATTGCAGGGCATATTTCGGCCGAGGGACCTCCTTCCCTCCTTTCACATGGATCTAAACACCTTTTTTAGTAACGGCG
>JACBKR010003486.1:0-29200 GCA_014218235.1 Colocasia esculenta
TAATTACTATATGTGTTTGTGTTGTTTGTTAAACATTTTGGTTGCGTCTTCTCACTCCTCTCTGATATGAAGGATCGATAGAAAGTGTGGACAAGATCTAGAAGGGGGGGGTTGAATAGATCTAGGCCAACTAATGCGGAAGCTAAACCAGTTTTGATAAACCTTTGAATCAGAGTTAGATCAAAAGCAAATTTCACAGATCTGAGAAGATATTAAGTGAGTTAAAACAATTGGAGAGTGAAAACAGGTTGATTAGATAGATTCAAACGATCCTATGCATTCATCTATCGAAGAGTAATTTCAAACCACAAAGAGACCAATGCACAGAGATTTTTAGGTGGTTCGAAAATCACACCATGTGACTCCTACATCCACCCCTCACACACAGTGAGGATCCACTAACAACCTGGGTAACACAACCCACACAGGAGCCTAACAACTCCACAAGTGAGTTAGACAACTCACACACTACCTAGAGCAAGACTACTCTAGACTCTGAGCAAGACTGCTCAACACCCAACTTGAGTGCGACGACTCAAAGACCTGAGCACACAGGCTCACAACCACATGCTAGAACAAAAACAACAAGATGCAATCCTCTAGCCATGATCTGATTTATTAAGGCCAATTCAAGAAGATTGGTGCAACAGATTATGCACAACTTCTAGAATAGCCAGGAAGAGACAAGAAAGACTTTAGACTCTATTTAACAATTCTTGTTCTTCAAGAAAACTCCCTTGTAGAGCCCGAATTGGAAGAATCTTGATCACTTGAAGTCCCTTGGCCGATGCTCTGCACTTTTGATCTTGGGATCTTCCTTGAGAGCTTCACAATTGCAGGCTTCTACTTGATCTGCTCCTTTGAAGTTGATGCTAGTGCTTCATGTTGATCAGACTTCGATCCTTGTGCTTGGAGAAGGGTGACTTGAGGTGTGAAGCACAAGAGAGAGCAAGAATAGGGAGGAGAGACTCTCTGGCCACCGCTTGGAGGTTTCTGGAGGCTCTTCTAAGATTCTCTTGGGATGAGTGCCCTTAAGGAGGGTATTTATACCCTAAATATCCGAAAGATACCCTTAGGGTACGTGGGCACATGATCCAATGTTGATCTGACATCTCCCTGGGGTGCCACGTGTCCAAGAGGAATCTTAAGTCACAGAGATTCCGCAGTGTGTCGACTTGCCCAAGGGGTGTGTCGACACACTGTCCCAGACTGGCCAAGCAGTTCCCTGGAAGAGGTCTCTAGTGTCGACCTGAGATCAGATGGTGTCGACCTGCTGTCCCAGACAACAAAACTGGCCTTCTGGGAAGGCTATCTAGTGTCGACACTGCCTGATTTGGTGTCGACCTGAGATGGGGTGGTGTCGACCTGCTCTGGACTCGTGTTGACCTGAGATGGACTTTTCATCACATTTCTGCCTTTGTTCTGAACCATTGTGTCGACACCAAGGTTGGTTGTGTCAACACTACCTTTGCAGAAAATGTTTGTTCCTGAGAAAATAAACACATAAATCATTAGATAAATATATTATCATGAATATCAATGATAAATGTGCTTGGAAACATGCTTTTTGAATATTGTAATTTCAGGTGATGTATTTTACATGTTCCAATGGTTATGCATTAAAATCACAACTTGTCATCATCAAAATATGAGGGGAAATGATTTGTTTTTCACACTCACCCCAACCCACAATCTCCCCCTTTTTGATGATGGCAACATTAAGTTCATTTGGAATTGGAAGAATTCAATGAGATGTGATTTCAAGCATTTTCATTTTCTTTCATTTGTACTTGTCAAGGACCTTTGAGCATTTTTAGTGACATTGAGATTTATACACATTTGAAATACATAGGTCAAGCAGCTTAACAAGCATTCATCACATTCAAATTCATTCATAAGATTTGCAATCACATTCAATCACATTCAGGCACAAATAATGACATAGAAATTTCTATTCATTTCATTTCATTCAAAATGTGAACATTACAATTTCAAACTGACTTCTCCCCCTTTGACATTATCAAAAGAAGTTACATTACTGGGGAGGAGGAGGAGGAGGAATGGGTAACAGAATTTACTCAATATCTGATAGCCTCTTTTCCATTGAAGTCATACTATATTTCATTTGAGTTTGAAGAGTGGAGAGTCTTGTGTGCAGAAGATGCTCCATTCTTTCTGAATTTTCGGACAATGAAGCTTGAAGTGCACTGAACTCATTTGGCCTTGGTTGAGAAGAAGAAGATGAACCAGTGACCACCCCCTATTCAATACTTTGAATTCTTGCTTGAGTGCAGACATTTCTTCATCTATGTGAGCAGATAGATTCTTCATATTCTCCAAGTCATCCACTAGGTGTGCAAATGATAGTCTTGTTTTGCTTATCTCAGAGGTGTCTGCTTGGTATTGAATACATCAGCTTGGGAATTTGCCAAAATTCCTTGAAGAACAGTTTCCAATGTTTTTTGGTGCTCCTTCAGCTCAATCGAAGCATCTCCCATTGTCCCAATCAATCTGTTAAACCTTTGGGCAGCATAGTCTGAGGCTGTCTTTTGCTCAATGAACTTAGTAGATACTGTGTTCTCCAATCTCTGAATCCTCAACTCAAAGTTTGATGACATGGTCTGAATGAGTTGTTCAAGGTGTCAAACTTGTCATTTAGGAAAGAGAGCAACTCTGGTGGAACAGAAGGTCCTCCAAAGGATGAGGATGCATGAACTGGATGTTGTGGAAAAAAGATGGTATTTCAGTGTCAAAGTTCATGGAGGAGAAGGCTGAAGGTGAGGTGAATGAGAGGCAATAAGTGGGTCATTAGCTTGAGCTGCCGTAGGAGGCTAATCCTCATTGATGGAGGCTGGTCCTCTTGCATTTGAGGCTGGTCCTCATGCATTTGAGGCTGGTCCTCTTGCATTTGAGGCTGGTCCTCTTGCATTGCAGGCTGTTTCTCTTGCATTGGAGGCTGATCCTCTTGGACTACAGGGGCCTCTACTGCAGCTGGCCCTCTCCTCACTTGATCACCAACAATTCTAAATCCCATGAATTTCTGCACATGCTTAAAGCAGTAAATGTTTGACTTAGGGATTTTCTCTGATTTCTCATTCTCTAGAGGCACACCAAAGTGCTTGAATACTGCAGTCAAATGAGCTGCATATGGAAGTGATCTTTTCAAGTCTTCCCTGGTGGTCTCAGAGATTATCTGGTACATGATTACATGAAGGTTTATCTTCAGATTCTTGCTCATACAGAATAGGATAAACCTTTGGATGTCTGTCAGCCTATCTCTCCCACCACTTTGAGGTGTGATGATGGTAGTGAGCATGTGATGGGTAAGCCTCAAGACAGGGGGAAAGGTGTTGGTGTTGAATTTGGTGACATGGGTTTGCTTAATGACTGACTCATCTGTCGGCAAACCAGTCAATATGGTGTAGGCTTCATGAAGGTTAATTCAAATTATGATAGTCTTCACCTTCATCTGGGATCTTGAATATTGTGGCTGCTAGGTCTGTTGGCATATCAATGACAACATCCTTGACCTTAGACTTATACCCTTCATCTGTGCATCCAAATGCTGATAAAACTCTTGGACAAGCCTAGGGTAAGTGATACGAAATTCTGAAATGAAAGACTGCCAAGACTGAAAGTTGAAGAAGCCCAAGACTTCAGGAAATGCAGCTATCAATTCTCTGTCATCCAAATCTACTGCTCTTGGTTTCAGTATGGTCTTCCGGCACTGAGGGGTTTGGAAGGGGGTCTCCTAGAGGGCTGGGAGGACTCTGATGAGGAGGATGATGATGAGGATGAGGATGAGGACTTCTCAGAAATGTCAGGAGAAGACTCTAGGGTTTTCCTCCTAGGGTACATGGACCCTCGACCTGAAGAGGAAGCCCTACCTCTCTTAGCAGATACAGACCCTAGCTGCTCAGCAGGATCATGTCGACGCTTTGATCTCCTTTCAGTGGAAGGAACCTCATCCACTGGAATGGGCCTTGCCGAGGCCCTTGATTTGGCTCTACGGCGAGGATGCTGCTTTGGTGCCATGAGAGCAGAGTGGAATCGGGTGCTGGAGAGAGAGAGGAATGAGAGAAATTGAATGGAGATGAGATGGAGGAGAGAGGAGATGGAGAGAGTTCAAAACCCTGCTGGAAACCAGAAGAATGCCCACCGTCGGGTCGACCTGGAGAAGAAGAAAGGGGGTTTTGGATAACCTATCCTGTAGGAACACATGTTCTTAACCGATGCCCACGTTTTAAATGGGTCTGGCAGGGGTCAGTGTCGACACTAGAGGAGGTTAGTGTCGACCTGACTCAAAGTGTGTCGACACTAGATGGGTTAGTGTCGACCTGGCCTGATGAAGATTTTGGATTTTGAGTAGGGAAAATTTTTGACGTTTGGGACATCTTTATAATGATAATCAATGGTGGAATGATCATTTCAAGGATATTTAAGAGACTAAAAAATTCATTTGTTAAATTTTGCAAAAATTCAGCACAATTCAAGTTTTACACAATATCCAACAGGATATGAGCATTCAGTACTTGAGTCATGAAAATGATAATTTGAGGGATATAAAACATTTAACAATCAACTTCACACTTTCATATTCTTCAATTCCAAAGAGATAAAAAAAATCTTTCAGACTGAAAACAAGTGTGTTGATAGTAAACATTTTTTAAGAACAACTTGATGATGGACAAGAGTGATTCTTTTAAAACAATTCTCCAAAGATATACACATTTTTTTTTGAAACAAACTATCAAATGAGATATGTCTTGTTCACTCAAGAACTAATGCTTTTCACACACTATAGTCCTTGGATACTAAAGATTTATCCATTATCAAGTCTCAAAGGGGTAATGATGACCTTTTGACATGAAAATATACGTTTTTTAGACGCTAATATTTCCAGTTACTCAGTCATCATCTAAAAATAATAGGACATATTTATTTTGTTTTTTATTTATTTTTAATTTTAAATCCCCTTTGAACAGAGATAGCATTAGTGCCTCATGACATACATGGCACTTCATTCATTGTGAAGGTGTGCAGTTTCTCAGCACATGTGCCATTGCTCTGTTGAATTGACAATTTTTTGGAGATTTTTGACAAAAAAGATATCATCTATATCCAACATCAATTGCAAACAAAAACATGTTTAGATTCAATGCACAAATTATCTTTCAGTCTTTGAAAGAAATCTGAATTTCTATTGTTTTGAAGAATATAGGTGAGAGTTGACAAATGAATATAATAGATCACTCAAAGGATCATTTTGAGACTCTAGACACCTGAATGAGGACATCATGCATGGAAATTGATGTAATGCAAGAGAAGTTTTGAATTTTTTCAAAATATATGACTTGTGAATTTTCTAGCTCCCCCTGAGATGAGGATTTCAACCACTTTTCATCAGAATAGAGATATGCAAGTTTTTGAAATCAGAAATAATTCTCTTTGAACAACAAAAGCTCCCCCTCAACAATTGCATATTCATTTCTTGGTACTTGGCGGAGACATATACTCTCGCATAGTGAAAGTGTCCAGACAAGCAGAACTTGTCCTTCTTCAAATCACCATTTGATATACCAAGAAGTTCAACACAATGTGAGGTGAAGTGTTCATTGACCAAAAGAATTAGAGGTGAAGTGGAGAGAGATATGATGAATCAAGGAAGCAAATGAGTATGATGATGCAATGAACTCCCCCTCAGGAAATGCCTAACACTCAACCCAATCCCAATGGACATTTACAAAGACCAAGTTCTCTCCTTAAGGATGAGAATCTACTGTCAGGAAGGGGTTTTGTGAAGATGTCAGCAATTTGCTTTTCAGTTTCTATGAAATGGAGTTCAAAAGATTTCTTTGCTACCTCATCTCTCAAGAAATGATGCCTAATTTCAATATGCTTGGTTCTGGAATGCTGAATGGGATTTTTAGACAGATTTATTGCACTTGTGTTATCACAAAGGATGGGAACACAACCTAACTCTTGGTTATAATCAAGAAGTTGATGTTTCACCCAAAGAATTTGGGTTCCACACCTACCTGCTGCAACATACTCAGCCTCTGCAGTGGACAGAGCAACTGAATGTTGCTTCTTAGAAGCCCAAGAGATTAGGCACCCACCTAAGTACAAACACAAGCCACTTGTGCTTTTTCTATCTAATTTACAACCAGCATAGTCAGCATCACAATAGGCAATCAAATCTAACTTGCAGTTGGCAGGATACCAAATTCCTAAATCACATGTTCCAACAAGATATTTGAAAATTCTTTTAACAGCTAGCATGTGACTTTCTTTAGGATTTGATTGAAATCTAGCACACACACACACTAAACTGAATATCAGGTCTAGAAGTTGTAAGATAAAGTAGAGAACCAATCATACCTCTGTAGGTCTTTTGGTCTACTGACTTACCATTTGAGTCTTCTTCTAGCTTAGCATTATAGCAATTGGTGTGTTTGAATGCTTGAGGTTCTGAAAGTCAAACCTTTTCAGAAGTTCTTTGACATACTTGGTTTGACTGATGAAGATCCCCTCATGAGTTTGGTTAACCTGCAATCCCAAGAAAATTTTAGATCTCCCATTAAACTCATTTCAAATTCATTTTTCATTTGATTGGAAAATTCATTACACAGGCCTTTATGGGTTGATCCAAATATTATGTCATCAACATAAATTTGGACAACAATTATTTGATTATTGACAGTTTTTGTGAACAATGTTTGATCAACAGTTCCTCTAGAGTATCCTTTTTCAAGCAAAAAAGAACTCAAACGGTCATACCAAGCTCTTGGAGCTTGTTTAAGACCATATAGAGCCTTATGAAGCTTGAAAACATGGTTAGGATGTTTTTCATTTTCAAATCCAGGAGGTTGTTCAACAAAACATTTTCCTTGATATATCCATTTAAAAATGCACTTTTAACATCCATTTGATAAACTTTGAATTTCATGGAGGATGCAAAAGCAAGGAAAATTCTAACTGCTTCTAGTCTAGCTACAGGGGCATATGACTCTTCAAAATCAATTCCAAACTCTTGATTGTACCCCTTTGCAACTAGCCTAGCTTTATTTCTTATGACATGACCAGATTCATTCAGTTTATTTGAAGACCCATCTAGTGCCAATGACTGTTTGGTCACTAGGTCTAGGTACTAATTCCCATACTTGATTTCTTTCAAATTGATGAAGTTCATCATGCATGGCATTAATCCAATCAGAACTTGATAAAGCTTCATCAATTGACTTTGGTTCAATTTGGGAAATTAGAGCTAGTGGATCTTCTTCAATAGCAAGCATAATGATGATCTAGTCCTAACTCTATCATGCAAGTTACCAACTACATTATCCAATGGGTGATCTCTCAAAATTCGATGTTCAGTAGTACCTGTTGAGGTTATCTAAATCTGGAGCAATGTTACCTGATCCACTTGAAGATGGTGAGTTGTTGTTCAAATTCTCACCACAGTCTTCAAGTTCCTCAACAGTTGGTGAAGAGTCCACAATGAAGTCATCCTCTTCACTGTCCTATTTTTCCCTGCAAGATTTAGAAGTGTTAGTTGAAAAGGAATTTTCATCAAATATAAATCATGAGAATGTACACTCTGAAAGCTCTTGACACTTCTGAATAGCCAAGGAAGATGCTTCCTGACTCTTAGCATCAAACTTGTCAAGATTTTCTTTATTATTGTTGTGTACATAACATTTGCACCCAAATTTTGAAATAGGAAACATTGGCTTTTGTTTTTCAATAATTCATAGGGGGTTTTCTTGATTTTTGGTCTGACCAACTCTATTGAGAATATGATTTGTTGTGTTTACAGCTTCAGCCCAGAAGGATTTGGGCAAATTACTCTCAAGGAGCATGGATCTAGCCATTTCCACAAGAGTTCTGTTCTCCTTTCTACAACTCCATTTTGTTCTGGAGTTCTTGGTGAAAAAACTTGTGGAAAATTTGAAGTTCAGCACATAAATCAGAAAAGGATTGGTTTTCAAATTCTCCCCCATGATCAGTCAAAATATTTTTGATTTTATATGAAAAATTTGTTAAGGCAGTGGTACAGAATTTCCTGAACTCAAGGCAAGTATCACTTTTGTGGGACAAGAAAATGACCCAAGTAAATCTAGTAAAATCATCAATGATTACAAACCTATCTCTTGCCACTTAGACTTAGAATTCTTGTTGGCCAAAAAGGTCCATGTGAAGTAGTTCTAGTGGCCTAGATGTGAGTACCTCATTGAAGTTCTTAAAAGATTTCCTGGTTTGTTTACCTTGGGCACAGATCCCACAAACTTGATTTTCAACATTTGAAAAGGATTCAGGAAGACCCTTAACCAGATTCAACCTTAACAATTTATTTAAAGTTCTAAAACTTGCATGGCCAAGTCTTTTGTGCCAAGTCCATGCAATTTCATCTTTATTAGCAACAAAGCAAACGTTTTTAGAAAAGTTTGTATTAAGGTCAATCATATAAACATTGTTTTCCCTTTTTCCAAAAACTTTAATTTTATCAGTTGATGAATCAATTATTTTGCAAAAAATCAGATTCAAACACAACTTTGTGACCTTTGTCACATAGTTGGCTGATACTGAGCAAGTTGTAATCAAGACCATCAACTAATAAAACACTATCAACAGAGTTTGAGGAAGTTTGACCAACCTTTCCAGATCCAATAATCTTTCCTTTATTTTTACCTCCAAATGTTACTGAACCTCCCTCTTTCTCTAGCAGGAAAGAAAATTTTGCTTTATCTCCAGTCATGTGTCGTGAACACCCACTATCAAGGAACCACACGTTTGAATTGGGTGCACGACCTTCCTGCAAGATCAATCAATGAAGAGAAGATTTTGGTACCCAAACAGTGTTGGGACCATCAGAATGTTTGGACATTTTCATCAAATCTTTTCTTATCTAAATTTGGTTTGTTTTTATTTTGGTTTTATGACATTGGTGTTCTCTGACTTTTTCATTTTCTTCTTTTCTTTAGGATGAAAACACCAGAGTTTTTTGTAGGAGGGGTGTTTTTCATTTGAGCATGAGAATTCAGATTAGGAGGTGGAATCCAAGGATTTGTTGGTACATCAGAAAGTTTGGATAGAAAATTGAGGATGATACCAACATGGATGTTATACCATTGGCTCCAATCAGCTTGATAACTTGTCTTGGAAGTCCAAGGTTCTTCATGAATGACTTCCTTTGACTTTTTCTTATTTTTCAAATTTTTATTTGAATCTTTGATTTTGTTTGTTGTTGAGCAGGTCGACCTCTCTTTGACTGGTGTCGACACTACAGCCACAGAAGCCTTCTTCTGTGGACTGGTGTCGACCTGTCAGAAGATTGTGTCGACCTGGTTGCCTTGTCTTTGTTCTGAGTTTTTGGACTTTTTGTGTTTTGCTTGATGTTTGTTTTATTTCTGTGTTCTCAAGATTAGGACCTTTGACAAATTCAATTAATGGTGCTTTATCTTTCTTCTCACCTGATTTACCTTTCTTAGGTTTCAGTTTGTTGAATCCTAGTCCATGAGAAATTGATTTCACATTTGTTCCCAAAAGGCCTCTAAATTATCTTTGCCATTTGTGAATGTTTCAATAACTTCATCTTTTTGTCTTAGCTGGTTTTCCAAGATTTTGATTTCTTCAATCTTTTGTTGTTTATCTTGGTTTTCTTTTTCCAGCTTCTCAGATAAGTCTTTGAATTCATTGGTGGCCTTTTGAGAGGCTAGCTTGAGTTCATCAATCAGATTCAGAAGATTTTCTTTTTCTTCATTCAATTCTGTTACTTCTTTTTCTAGTTCACAAATTCTTTTGTTTGAGGATTGATTATTGTAAATGCTTTCAATTTTCTTTTTGAGATGTCTATTTTCTTTCCTCATTTCAGTATAGTTCTCAACTAATTCAGCATAAGCATCCTGCCAATCTTCAACAGAAAAATTTCAAAAGAAGCTTACCTTTCCATCTGAGCTGTTTGCCATGAAGCAAATCTCCTCACTTCTAGAGCTTGAGGATTTTTCTTCTTCTTCATTTTCACTTGTGTCCTCATCAGACCAAGTGGCTACCATGGCCTTCGGCTTCTTGAATTTGTGAATTTTCTTGTGCTTCTCCTTCTTGTTCTCAGGACATTCTCCCTTCATATGTCCTAACTTGTTGCACCTGTAGCAAATGACAATATCGTCAGATTTTTTATTCTTGTTAGAGTTTGCATTAGAAAAGGGTGTGTTTCTTTTACCTGAAGAGTATTTCTTTTTACCAGAAAATTTTCCTTTCCTATATTTCAAGAATTTTCTGAATTGTCTAGTCATGAGGGCAATCATCCTCATTTGACTCAGACTCATCAGAACTGGTTTTATCCTGACTTTTGTCCTTGTTACTAGATGAGGCCTTTAATGCTATTGGCTTGGTTTTGATTATGTGTTCTTCATTTCTCTTTAAGTTGATTTCATATGTCATTAAAGATCCTATTAATTCATCCAAAGAGATTTTGGACAGATCTTTAGAATCTTCAATAACAGTGGCTTTTGTGTGCCAAATTGAAGAGAGTGAGCGTAGAATCTTTCTTACCAAGTCAGCATTAGTATAGTCCTTACCTAAGGCCTTCAGTCTGTTGACTATGATCATGAACCTGGCAAACATTTCAGAGATTGTCTCATTAGACTTCATCATAACAATTCATATTCGAGACAAGTATGTTAGCCTTGGTTTCTTTAACCTGAGATGTTCCCTCATAGAGTATCTCAAGTTTATCCCACATCTCTTTGGCAGATTTGCACATTGAGATTCTTGAGTACTCTTTGGGGTGAACAGCACATTGAATCATGTTCATGGCACTATAATTCAATGTAGCTCTTCTTATCTGTTCCCTAGTCCAGGTTTCTTCCCTCCCTGGTTTTCATAGGGTCCTACTTCCACTACTTTCTAGATTTCATAGTTTTGGGCTCTTAGAAACACTTGCATTCTATTTTTCCAATAAGAATAGTCCGTTCCATTAAAGAATGGTGGCCTATTTATGGAATGACCCTCAGCTATGAATCCTCTGGAATCCATTTATTAAATAGATGGTGCAAGGAAGGAAACACTCAGCAAAACAAACAAGCAAGCAAACAAGCAACACAGAACACTCAGAAACTACTCAGATCAGATCAGATCAAGTGTAAACCCTCTGATACCAATTGAAGGATCGATAGAAAGTGTGGACAAGATCTAGAAGGGGGGGGGGGGGTTGAATAGATCTAGGCCAACTAATGCGGAAGCTAAACCAGTTTTGAAAAACCTTGAATCAGAGTTAGATTAAAAGCAAATTTCACAGATCTGAGAAGATATTAAGTGAGTTAAAACAATTGGAGAGTGAAAACAGATTGATTAGATAGATTCAAATGATCCTATGCATTCATCTATCAAAGAGTAATTCAAACCACAAAGAGACCAATGCACAGAGATTTTTAGGTGGTTCGGAAATCACACCATGTGACTCCTACATCCACCCCTCACAACAGTGAGGATCCACTAACAACCTGGGTAACACAACCCACACAGGAGCCTGACAACTCCACAAGTGAGTTAGACAACTCACACACTACCTAGAGCAAGACTACTCTAGACTCTGAGCAAGACTGCTCAACAACCCAACTTGAGTGCGACGACTCAAAGACCTGAGCACACAGGCTCACAACCACATGCTAGAACAAAAACACAAGATGCAGATCCTCTAGCCATGATCTGATCTATTAAGGCCAATTCAAGAAGATTGGTGCAACAGATTATGCACAACTTCTAGAATAGCCAGGAAGAGACAAGAAAGACTTTAGACTCTAGTTGACAATTCTTGTTCTTCAAGAAAACTCCCTTGTAGAGCCGAATTGGAAGAATCTTGATCACTTGAAGTCCCTTGGCGATGCTCTGCACTTTTGATCTTGGGATCTTCCTTGAGAGCTTCACAATTGTAGGCTTCTACTTGATCTGCTCCTTTGAAGTTGATGCTAGTGCTTCATGTTGATCAAACTTCGATCCTTGTGCTTGGAGAAGGGTGAATTGAGGTGTGAAGCACAAGAGAGAGCAAGAACAGGGAGGAGAGACTCTCTGGCCGCCGCTTGGAGGTTTCTGGAAGCTCTTCTAAGATTCTCTTGGGATGAGTGCCCTTAAGGAGGGTATTTATACCCTAAATATCCGAAAGATACCCTTGGGGTACGTGGGCACATGATCCAATGTTGATCTGACATCTCCTTGGGGTGCCACTTGTCCAGGAGGAATCTTAAGTCACAGAGATTCCGGAGTGTGCGACCTGCCCAAGGGGGTGTGTCGACACACTGTCCCAGACTGGCCAACAGTCCCTGGAAGAGGTCTCTAGTGTCGACCTGAGATCAGATGGTGTCGACCTGCTGTCCCAGACAACAAACTGGCCTTCTGGGAAGGCTATCTAGTGTCGACACTGCCTGATTTGGTGTCGACCTGAGATGGAGTGGTGTCGACCTGCTCTGGACTCGTGTCGACCTGAGATGGACTTTTCTTCACATTTATGCTTTGTTCTGAACCATTGTGTCGACCAAGGTTGGTTGTGTCGACACTACCTTTGCAGAAAATGTTTGTTCCTGAGAAAATAAACACATAAATCATTAGATAAATATATTATCATGAATATCAATGATAAATGTGCTTGGAAACATGCTTTTGAATATTGTAATTTCAGGTGATGTATTTTGCATGTTCCAATGGTTATGCATTAAATCACACTTGTCATCATCAAAATATGCGGGGAAATGATTTGTTTTTGACACTCAACCCAACATGATATACCTTTATGATTGATTATTTTCTTAAGCACTTACACTTACTAGTAAGTGTTAAGAAAATTTCTTAATCAATAAATATTTTTGGTATATCAGAGAGGTGTGGGGAGATGCTGCCGAAAATTTTAGCAAATAATACAACACATATAGTAATTAATCGTGAGATCCAACCTTCACAGATGGGTTTAAAAAGTGAAAATCTAAAATAATTTTCCTTCTATTTAAAATGGCAGAGATGGACGATGTGAGGAAAGGGTTAGACTTTTTATTTGTTAAACATGTTAAGTTTGTGTGTTAACATTTAAATCACATAGGGAAAATGTCTGGAGATCGTTCATGAAGGTACTATAGAGTAGTTGATCAGGTGGTGTCTGTGGAATTTAAAAATGAGTCGAAAGATTCATTCAGTTTGCATTGAGAAATCCTATTGAAGCTATAGATGTGAGGGGCGTATCCGATGTCCTTGTGTAGTCTGTAAGAACTTGAAGTGGCTTACAATATGGGATGTACAACGTCATTATATAGAAAGGGGTTTGTTAAAGGTTATACAAACTGGACATGTCAAGGTGAAACATTGTGGTCCTACGAGCTTGCCAATATTAGAAGTGGAAGTTCATATTGATATGGTCATAGATGCTGCTGCTCCAGGATTCAATGTTTATGAGAAGCATGTACACAATGAAGAACCACCAAACAAGACATCTAAAAGATTTTATCAACTACTTAAGGATGCTGATGAGCCATTGTGGAATAGATGTCAAAGTCACTCTCGACTGTCTATGATCTCACAGTTATGAACTTGAAATTTGAATTTCACATCAGTGTGATTTGTTTGATCGTTTGTTGCTCATTAGACATCTGCAAATCTCAATTGTTTTAGCCAAAAGCATATTCTTTAATCTGTGCAACACCAAGGGCGTAAATTGCTTTCGGTTAACTGTTGTACCATTCCTATCAAGAAGTTCCAATTCTAGACGTTTACAATGTATTTTCAAGTCTAACGAGCATTCACATGTCCTTTGTTGAAGTGACCCCAAGCTTCGACATCTGCAGGATGACTGATTACATTATGTTGATGATGTACTCTTTCCGCATGCCATCTCATATGTTGAGCTATCTTTGATGACATACACATTCTCTGCAATCTCATTGCGAGGGGAAATACCGCAACATGTGTGGAATATCTTTTTACTTTGAATTGTCCCCTTTCTTAGGCTTGAATCTATCATGACCACACATGGAACATGATACCTTATTTTTATCTCATTAAATATAACATGCAATGATTAGGACATGCATCTATTTTCTCATATGCAACTGGGCTAGTTTGCTCATTCCCTACTTTTAACCATTTTAGGTGACTATGAAATTCACGAAGAGGAGCAAGTCAAGGATAGGAATGCATCCGAGTGATGAGCGTCCCAACACTTGACTCTATCTATAGTTAGTTTGTTTGGAGTGTTAGATTCATGTATTATGCAGTGAGGAGTAAATGTACTTTTCTTTTGTTGAGTTTTAGTCCTATTATACAATGTTTAAGAGTTGTATTAGTTCACCATGATATAATGAAATGAGATTTGAATACAATTTCCATTGAGTTCAATATTTGGGCCCTATTATGATGATGTGTTGTTACACATTTTGTGCGTGCTAGCTAGAGACTTATTTTCCGACTATTCACGTCTCGGAATATCGACTCGAATTATCTGAATTAATATGCACTGCGTAATTCTCGAGACGTGACAGTTTAGTGGTATCAGAGCCTAGGAAAACCAAATAGGATATATGTCTCAGGATTAATAGATACCTATGGAACCTAGGTCATGGAAATTAAATATAGTACTTGGCGAGAATGGGTAGAGACTGGGAATATGTTAGAATGAACAAAACACTCCTACCCATTGACACCTATAATGTATCTAGAGACATTAATTGGTTTCTATCCTTTTTTTCAAGAACCCCCATAACTCTTACACTCAACTGCAATGGCTCGCAATCAGTGACAAGCTATGTAAGAAACCGTGGCTGGATTGACTCAAGCATTACAAAATGTGGTTCAGGATGGCAATCAAGCTGCCGCAGCTAGGAATAGAGTCGGTGATTTACACCGCAACTTTAGGAGTTTGAACCCTCCTCGTTTCTCTAGATCCCCTGACCCAGACTAGGCGGAGAATTGGCAGGAAGAAATAGAAAGGATCTTTAAAGTTATGCAATGCACTAATAGGGAGAAGGTGGTACTGGCCACTTTCCAATTTACTAAGGATGCCCGAGCATGGTGGAAGGCCACATCAGCCCATCTACCTAATGTAGCTGATTTGGAGTGGGTCGGATTCCTGGAGATATTCTGGGGAAAGTATTTCTCTAAGAGAGTTAAGGAGAAGAAGGTGGCGGAGTTTGCCGCACTAAAACAAAAGAGCATGTCTGTGGCTGAGTATGAAGCTCAGTTCGCTCACCTGGCGGTGTATACTTCACACCTAGTGGGCACGAAAAGGTTGAGGCCAACGTTTCATGGATGGGCTCAGGCTCATGTTTATCGAGAAGCTCGGACCTCACAACATTCAAACCTACACTGAAATGGTCCCAAGAGCCCAGCTGGTAGAAGACACTATGGCCAAAGTGGAAGGCATGAGGGGGAAGGATAACTCAAAGCTTCTTCGTCAAGAAGGAGCACCTAATATTGCTCCAACTTTCCGTAACAACAACAACCACAACAACAACAACTTTAAAACAACAACAAGAGGCCGAATGCTGGAGGAGACTATGCTTTAGACAAGAAGGTCAAAGTAGAAGGTAGGCAGTTAGCTGAGAACTGTAGATTTTGTGATAAACCGGGGCACCGAGCTGAAGAATGCTGGAAAAAGCTCAGGGCGTGCTTGAAATGTGGTGGTCGTGACCACCGTATTCCTGACTGTCCTATGCTGAAGGACCATCCAGGTAAAGCCTAGAATGTACCACGGTGTCAGGGACGCCTTAATGCTGTCATAATAGCTGACCTACCGAGGAAGGAGATATGGTGAAGGTACCATTTCCATACACTCTCAACCTACTTTTATGCTTATTGATACTGGAACTGCATATTCATTTATTTCTACCACATTTGCTGCAACTCTACCTGTCAAACCTGCACTTCTAAAATCCAAGATCACTGTAGCCTCTCCCTTGGCTCAGAATCTAAACTCACCCACTACTTGCCAAAATGTGAAACTATAATTGGAGGACACAATCTTTCTGCTGACCTCATCTGTTTAGACATGAAGGGTTATGTTCCGATACTGGGTGTCGATTGACTAATTGAATATGATGCCGATGTAAATTGTTGCCATAGAAGGGTCACCTTTAAAAGGCCAAACCTTCCAACTCTATCACTTCTTGGCACCCGTTATCATAAACACCATGTCTTGATATCCTCTCTAAAGGCTTCCAAGCTGATCAACCAGGGTTGTGATGCTTTCCTAGTTTCGGTCATGGCGATTAAAAAGAAGAAATCAACTCTGGAAGACATTCCCATAGCCAGAGACTATCATGATGTATTTCCAGAGGAATTACCTGGCATACCACCTGAGCGGGAGGTAAACTTCACCATCGAGTTACTCCTTGGGGCAGCCCCTGTTTCAAAAGCTCCGTATCGCATGTCCCTTATTGAATTGCAGGAGCTAAGGAGATAGATCCGAACTACTAGATCAAGGTTTTATCAGGCCTAGCACATCCCCGTGGGGAGCACCTGTACTGTTTTTCAGGAAGAAGGAGGGATCAATGAGGCTTTGCATTGACTACCGTCAATTAACCAGTTGACAATAAGAACAAGTATCCACATCCCCGCATCGATGAGCTGTTTGATTAGATCTCCGATGCACAATATTTCTCCAAGATAGATCTAAGATCAGGCTACCATCAACTGATAATCAAGGAAGAGGATATACACAAGTCTGCATTCCAGAGTAGATATGGTCATTATGAGTTCGTGGTCATGCCGTTTGGTTTAACAAATGCTCCAGCGGCTTTCATGCAACTTATGAACAATATCTATAGGCCATACTTAGACCAGGTTGTAGTGGTTTTCATTGATGACATCCTCATTTACTCTAAGTCTAAAGAAGAACATGAAGAACATTTGAAGGTTGCTCTGCAAGTGCTTAGAGATAATCAACTCTATGCAAAACGTAGTAAGTGTGAATTCTAGATGGAGGAAGTGTCTTTCCTTGGCCACATCATATCCAAGGAGAGAATTTCTATAGATCCATCTAAGGTAGAGGCAGTAAAGAATTGGGCTAGGCCGACAACTGTGTCGGAGATTAGGAGCTTTCTGGGTTTAGCTGGTTATTATTGTTGTTTCATCAAAGATTTTTCAAAGATAGCTGTACCATTGACCAGGCTTACCAGGGAGGAGAATCCATTTGCATGGACTTCCGAATGTGAAGAAAGCTTCAAGGCATTGAAAGAGCACCTCACCTCAACACCTGTACTGACATTTCCAGTGACTAGGGGTAGTTTTGAAGTATACACAGATGTACCCGGGATCAACCTAGGCTGTGTGCTGATGCAAAATGAGAAAGTCATATGCTACGCATCCAGACAATTGAAGAAACACGAGGACAATTATCTTGTACATGATCTGGAGCTAGCTGATGTAGTCTTCGCCTTGAAAATATGGCGTCATTATCTTTATGGTGAGAAGTTCATTGTGTTTTCTGACCATAAAAGCTTGAAGTATCTGTTTTCTCAGCAGGAATTGAATATGAGACAGTGGAGGTGGTTGGAGTATCTCAAAGACTTCGACTTCATTATCTAATATCATCCAAGTAAAGTAAATGCTTTGGCAGATGCTCTAAGTAGAAAGCCAATGATTACATTGTCAAGTCTAATGGTGGGTGAATGGAGATTATTAGAAGACTTTGCCAAGCTAAATATTGATGCTGACATCAAGAAGAAGGGATGCCTTATTGCTAGTGTGAGAGCACAACCTACACTATTGGAGGATATTATAGCACTCCAAGACAATGACCCTGTGCTCGTGGAGATTAAGGATAATCTAGACCAGAGGTCGGATTTCTCTTTAACTGAAGAAGAAAGATTATTGTTCCGGGATCGAGTCTGTGTACCCGACCATGCGGAGACAAAGAAGATGATTATGGATGAGGCTTACAAGACCAGGTATACCATTCATCTTAGAACTACCAAAATGTATCAGGATCTGAAAAGAAGCTTTGGGTGGCCAAATATGAAGAGGGAAGTGGCGGAATATGTCACCCGATGCTTAACATGTCAAAAGATCAAGGCGGAACACTTGCGACCTGCAGGTAAACTTAAACCCTAGAAATCTCAACATGGAAATGAGAAGGTATAGGGATGGACTTTATTTTCAGACTACTTAAATCTAGAGGTGGATTCGATGGCATATGGGTAATAGTCGACCGCTTAACTAAGTCTGCTCATTTTCTGCCAGTAAAGAACAAGTGGTCAGTGGATGTCTTAGGTGCGTTGTATGTGAAGGAAATAGTCAGACTACATGGAGTACCAGTGTGTATCGTGTCTGATAGAGACTCTAGGTTTACATCCCACTTTTGGAAAGGACTGCACTATTCCTGGGGATCTAAACTGAACTTTAGCACGGCTTTCCATCCGCAAACTGATGGTCAGACGGAAAGAACCAACCAGGTGATTGAAGATATGCTCAGAACTTGTGTTCTAGACTTTGGAAGTAGTTGTCTTGCACACTTACCTCTTGTGGAGTTCACCTACAATAATAGCTACCAAGCCAGCATACAATGGCACCATTTGAAGCACTCTAGGGCAGGAGTTTCCGATCTCCATATGCTGGTATGAAGTTGGCAAAAAGAAAATGCTAGGATCAGAGATGATAAGGGAAACCACAGAAAATGTTAAGCTTATCAGGGAAAGAATGGTAGTGGCACAGCAAAGACAAAATGCACATGTAGACAATAGAAGAGAGACTTGGAGTTTCAGGTTGGTGATCATGTATTCTTAAAGGTGTCTCCAGGCCGTGGGATCAGGCGGTTTGGCATTAAAGGCAAGTTGTCACCAAGGTTCGTCGGGCCTTTTGAAATCCTTGAGAGAATCGGTGAAGTTGGATACCGTCTAGCATTACCACCAGAAATGGATGGAATACACAATGTGTTCCATATATCCATGTTGAAGAAGTATGTACGAGATCTGTATCATGTTATAGAATATGAACTTCTGGAGTTCAACAAAGACGGAACTTATCAAGAAAGGCCAATTAAGATCGTGGACCGGGAACTGCGCCAACTAAGGAACAAGGTCATCCCACTATTAAGAGTGAGATGGAATCAACGAATGGAAGAGGATGAGACGTGGGAAACCGACGAAGCTATGCGCAAAAGATATCCGTAGCTATTCGCAAGTAAGTACACCTCACTTGCACAATAATTCTATCTATTAATTTGGGGACCAAATTCTCTTAAGTGGGGAAGGGTGTAGCACCCCGAAAATTTTAGTAATTTAAAATTTTAAATAAATGGAATAAATAATTTCCAGAATATCTGAATGTTTAAATCATACGTACCATTATCGTATGTGCAAGAACACATCGGAAAATTCTGTAAAAATTATAAATCAACCCCAAACATTATCCTTAAATGTTCCATGAATAAATTCATGCAACGAAATATCCAATTGGCTAAGCGTACGTCACAACGTGACTAATTATCCAAATTAGGAAACTAAGTCGGAAAACCGTTACACGGAAATATAACATGGTCATAAATTAAATAAACATGTGGGAGAGACTTCCAACATCATGTATAGATAACCCATTATCAGAATTGGACCAATGGATCACTTTTGGCCCAAGAATAAAATGGAGCAAGGAAAATACCCAGAAATTGGTAACCCTAATTGAGCTAAAATTAGGAAGAAGTAATTAGGCCAATTCCTAAGGCAATTAGGCTTTCTTGGCAACCCAAATTTATGGCTAACCATGGTGGGATGTTTCCTAAAGTCTCATACACTCTATTGGGGTGAGAAATCATCAAAATAAGGTAGGTGGAAGACCAAAACCGCACCCTTCCTTTCCTACACCCAATGGGACTTCTAAAACACCCAAGATGTATATATACTGTTAGGAACGGATGGGTGGAAGGATCAGATCTAGAAGGGGGGGTTGAATAGATCTAATGCCAATTAACGCGGAAGCTTAAGCAATTAAAAATTACTTCTAATCAGAGATCAAATCACCCAATTAATTTACTGATCTGAAGTGCTTTGGGTGTGTGAGCAAATCAATTAGTAGTGTGAACGAAATCCCTATGCATGCATCTAGCGAGACACAAAGGCAAACCACAATCAAACCAATGCACAGAGGATTTTTAGGTGGTTCGGAAATCACCTCTAGTGACTCCTACGTCCACCCCTCACACAGTGAGGCCACACTACTCAAAACTTGAGTACAACTCACACAGAGCACGAACTCCAAACACCCTTGAGCACGACGACTCAAGAAACTCTGAGCACGACGACTCCAAACACCCTTGAGCACGACGACTCAAGAAACACCTGGAGCACGACGACTCCAAACTGAGCACGACGGCTCAAACAACAACCGAGTACGACGACTCCAAATTGAGCACGACGGCTCAAACCACACAGTGAGTGCGACGACTCACAAACCTGAGCTCGACGGCTCAGAGTACAAAAGCTAGATCAAACCAAAAGAGATCAGATCCTCTAGTAATGATCTGATTCAAGACAGTTTCGTACATAGAAATTTGTACAGAACTTCATGCACAAATCTCATTGACGAACTAAGGAAGAACGAACTCAGAAATAAAGCAAATAGATGTAGAAAGAGTGTTCTTCGATGAAGAGGCCTTGCAGACGCTTCAATTGAGGAGCCTTGATGGAAATCGATGGAGATTCTCCTCAATTGGCGATGCTCTGCTTTGATGGCATCTGAAATGCCAGAGATCCTTCTTCTTCTGTGCCTCTTCAGTTGGATCTGCTCCTTGCCTTGCACAACAACCTTCTCTCCAGGATTCCCCTTGATTCCCTTGTCCTTCCTCTTGAAAGGATGGCTTGAAGCTTGTGGAGATGGAGACAGATCTGGAAAGCCCCTTTCAGCCGCCAAAAGGTTCTTCAGGAAGTGTATGGGCTCTCTTTCCTTTGGGGTACAAGGAACATGGGTATTTATAGCCCCATATATCCATAAAGTGCCTTGGGGTGAATGGGCACAGAACCCTAGGTCAAATCCACTAAATCCCAAGCAGCCACGTGTACAGAGAAATTCACGATTTTGACTTTCAGCCGGAGTGTGTCGACTGCCCTGAACTAGTGTCGACCTGCTGTCCATTTCTGCAAACTGGTCTGCTGGAAACTGGGTCTAGTGTCGACCTGCCTGAGCTAGTGTCGACCTGCCCTTCTGGAATCTGGGACTAGTGTCGACCTGCTTGAGCTAGTGTCGACCTGCCCTTCTGGAATCTGGGACTAGTGTCGACTGCTTGAGCTAGTGTCGACCTGCTGTCCCAGTCTGGCAATTGAGTCTTTTGGAATCTGGGACTAGTGTCGACCTGCTTTGATCTAGTGTCGACACTACCAAGACAAAAATGTGTGAACCTGAATATTTTTCACATATACCATTAGTACAAGATATTATCATTAAAATATGAGATATTAAACATCAAAATATGTTGTTTAAGCATTATTGTGACATGTATAAAATGTATAACATGTTCAACATATCATCATCAAAATCACAACATGTCATAATATCTCATCATTAAAATCACAATATGTCATCATCAATATCACAGTATGTCATCATCAAAATCAAGGTATGAGTGATGTTCATTGGATATCATTAAATTACAACTTTAGGAAGTTCCAAAACACACTCAACCCAACAATCTCCCCTTTTTGATGATGACAAAACATATGCACAATCTCCCAATATCTTGACTCCCTTGACTGCAATATTCCCCCTTTACCATATACACACTTTGACCTTTCTCCTTTAAAGAACTTCTCCCCCTTTGAAGGCATTTTCTCCCCCTTTTTGATGTGCCCTTTAGGCCTTTTCTCCCCCTTTTTGATGTGCCCTTTTCTCCCCCTTTTTGACAGCATCAAAAGGATAGACAAGAGAGAGAAACAAAGATGGTTGGAGACCAAGAGATGAAATGTGGGAAGGAATGTTCAGAAATGATGAAAATAAATGAGGCAAAATGATATTGACATATGAGAGACATTATTGTGTTTTTGTTATTGTGCAACAAAGTTTAATCACAAAGACACACTCAACACAAAGAATAGCAAATTATAATGAGCTGAATGTGGTTAAAATAAGGATGCAAATGTGAAATAAAGTGACCTAATGAGTGAGCAGAAGTATTTAACAAGGATGTTAGGAGCTTTAAGTTTAACACAATGTTGAATAATAGGTCTAAACACAGTAAACATGAACTTAATTAAGGTCTTAAGCTTTTCTGTCCTGTCTTTTTTATTTTCCTTCATTTTCACTAAGAAAGAATACAAGAATAAATTAGTTAAATCTCACTTTTCAGTGCAAGAAAATCACATTGATCAGATGCAAGACCTCCTGATTACTCAGTGGTTTAACTTCATTATCTTATACAGAGTTGAAAATTTTGATTTCCACTTTTTGACGCGAATAAATCACTTGTTAGGTGAAATGGCCCGGTTACTCAGTGTTCAAGCATTTGCATTGCTCTGTTTGTATCTTTCCAGATTGATCATTTTTCTTTTGACATTTTACAGGAATATTTTTGCTTTGACCAGAAAAGTCATGACTATGAATTTATAAAAATTATTCTTAACATGTGGTAAGATAAAGCTTAACATACACATGTGAAATATTAAAGCCACTCATGTGCCTATAATAGTGTTTTGAAAATCATTTTAAAAACATTCAGTATTATGATTGCTTAACCTTGAAATGATACTGAATCTTTGAAATTAAACTAATGCACAATGAGTTTAGTTTTAAACGTCTTAATTCTCTCATAAGAAAATAGCACAAGGACTCAAAAATTCTGCTGAATTTGGGTTCAAGATAGACAAGTAAGGTCAAGAGATATGACAATGACTCCCCTCAACAATTGCATACAAGACTCTTGATACTTGGCGGAGAAATATACTCACGCATAGTGAAAGTGTCCAGACAAGCCTGACTTGTCTTTCTTCAAATCACCATTTGATATACCAAGAATGTCAATGCAATGTGAGAGTGAGGAATTTATGAGCAAGAATATTTGTCAACTAACTGAATGGGAGTTGATGATGAATCAGATATGACTGAATATTTCTCCAGCATTTCACTCAAAGATTCTTTCGAATTCACTCCCCCGTAAGATATGCATGATATGAAATGATCATTTAAGCAATTCAGATATGTTCATTCCAAGCAATTTGCACAGAAAGAGTATGAACATGATCAAGCATATACAACAGGACAATTTATTGAAGGAGAAGAATTTTGCAAAGACTCAAAATAAAGTTTTGATATTTTCATTTGCTTGAGACCTTTATGCAGAAGAAACTATTGATACTTGGCGGAGAATTTTTCTCACGCATGATGATAGTTTTCAGACAAGCCTAACTTGTCCTTTCACATTTCACCATTTGATATACCACATAGTCACTGCAAAAGGGGCAATTACACTTTATTTCTAGCATGAAATTCATTGCATTTATTGAAGAATATTTTTGCACTTTTCAAATTTACTCCCCCTTAATATGTGCATGGAATGAAAAATTAGCAAGCAATTCACACATGATTATGAGCACAATTAGCTTTAAGCATAACTTGACTTTTGGTACTGGCGGAGTATTTTACTCACGCATAATGATAGTTTCCAAACAAGCATAACTTGTTTTCCACATGTCATCATTTGATATACCAAGAAGTCAAAGCAGTTAGTATGCACACAGACTCATGGGAACAGTTAAGCATGCATGATAACACAACATGATTCCAATTGTTATGACACAAAGTTCATTGTTGGGAGTAGCATTGAAACACATTTCTCATTTTTCAGATAGAAATTAACATTCGTTTCAATTCAGGCAATTCAAAATTGAAATAATAAAAGAAGTTTTACCTGAATGATTTTCATTTCTTTTTCAAGGATTTTACCTGTGTTCTCAATCATTTCTAGCCTTGCACAGCCAATATCTTGAATCCATTACAATGTATGGCTGCAAGACTTCTCAGCTTGCTGATCATGCTGGTTTTGGGACCCACACTTGTTTGAATGTTAGATTGCAACAAAGATTCTGAATCCAAAATACTTTTAATTTTTGTATAGATGCATTTCTTTCATTGATAGAACTATGAGCAGAATAGTTCCAGATTTTATTTTTGCCTTGATCAATGCATCTATGTTTTCATGAAGTTTTCTATTTTTTGGATTTTAATATGAGCAGAAACAAAAAGATTTTGTGCAGCATTTCTATGCCTATACACATGGAATTTCTGAACATCTTCAGTATGAACATGATGTTTATTCCTATGTGTATGAGCATGTGCATTAGACTGGAATTTCTGAGCATGCACAACAAAATCATTATGTACCAACGGTCCCTAGAAATATGACCAAATTTATGACAATGAAAGCATTGGACTGATTTGGCATGTTATTGAAATTTTGATTTCTATTCCAGCAATGTTTGGCAAGATGACCAGGTTTATTACAGTGAAAGCAAATGAGAGCATTTTTTACCTGATACTTACCTTGGCATGTGTGCATTTGCTGGAATCTCCTTTTTACGTGAGGAGGCTTACTATGAGGGGAAGGAGGTACATTTTGGTGGCTCTTGGCATGATGTGAATTTGGAACTTGCCTTGGAGCTTTTTGAACTGATGGAGAAGGTAGATGAATCTTCTTGACAGTGGCATTCTCCTTTTTCTCTTTCTGTTTCTGAACAAGAACTTTCACAAGTTTCTATTAGAGATATCAAGGTTCTTTTCGCAGCAGATTTAACAAATGTTATTGTGCTTTTCTTTTCATTTTCTTAGTTTTAACAGAAGCAAGACTTGTGTTCTTCAATTCATTTTGAATCTTCTGTTTATCAGCTTTTAATGCAACAACTTCTTTTTCTGAAGTTTGAAGCTTGTTTAGCATGACATCCAAACTATTTTTCATCTTGTTCTTTTCATTTTCAAATTGAGCAATTTGTTTTTCCAAGTCAGAAATTTTATTACTCAAATTGCTACATTCATTCTCAATGGTCTGTCATGGAACAAGCATTCAATCTTCTTTTTAAGTGACAATTTCTTCAACAAGTTGCTTGCATCTCTCATTTATTTGATGATCATGAGCCATATTAGAGATTTGTTTGTTTAATTGATCATTATCAAATTTGAAATTGTTATTGAGATCAATCAATTCTTCTTTTTCATTTTCCAGATCAATGACTTTTGATTTCAATAGCTCATGGTTTCTTTCAATCCATTCATTTAGTTTCACAGATTTGGACTTCATCTTCCAAATTCTCTTTTTCAGAATTTAATTTTTCAACTTCATTTTTCAAATTCTCATTTCTTCTGAAGGATCTTTGTCATTTTTCTGGAGCAATTCAAGTGTATTTTTCAAGTTTTCACTTTCTTTATGGCAATGTTTTAAAGTCTTTTTCAAGTCTTTTTTATAGTGTTCAGTTGTACATTAAGACTTTGTATCTTTTCACAGAATTTAATCAATTCAGCATAAGACATGCCCTCATCTTATCAGAATCAGAATTGAAATACACAAATGGATCTGGAGTTGATTTACCTGACCTTTTAGACCCATTTGAACTCTTGTGTTCTGAAGAGGATGAAGAGTGTTCTGAACTCTTAGACTTTGCTGTGAGAGCCATAGTTTTCTGAATTCTTTTTGCTCCTTTTCTTTGTGATTTCCTTCCATCACTTCTGTTAGCCATGAAGCATAACTCCTCATTTGCTGAACTTGAAGAGTATCTTCATCATCCTCACTTTGGTCTTCATCTGACCAAGTTGCAATCATGGCTTTTGGCTTCTTCAATTTGTTGTTCTTCTCATATTTGTCCTTTTTGATCTCAGGACACTCACCTTTCATGTGTCTTTTCTTTGTGTACCTGTAGCAATCAATATCTTCATAGTTTTTTGATTTCTGCTATCATTACAATTTGAAGAAGAAGCATTCCTTTATTATAAGAATATTGTTTCTTTTCGTTGAATCTTTTTTCTTGATATTAAAATTTTCTGAATTGTCTAGTCATGATGTCAAGTTCATCTTCATTAAACTCAGACTCATCAGAACTTGATGTTTCTTGATTTTTCTCTTTGATGCTTGATGAAGCCTTAAGTGCTACTGGTTTAGCCTTAAGCATGTGTTCTTCATTTCTCTTCAGATTTATTTCATAAGTCATTAAAGATCCTATGAGTTCATCCAAGGAGATTTTGGATAAATCCTTAGAATCTTCAATCACTGTAGCCTTTGTGTGCCAAACAGATGATAGAGAGCGCAAAGTTTTTCTTACCAGATCAGCATCAGTGTATTCCTTACCTAATGCCTTCAGTCCATTGACAATTATCATAAATCTAGCAAACATTTCAGAAATCGATTCATCAGATTTCATCATAAACAATTCATATTCAGAAATGTTAAGAGTCTTAGCTGGGAGTTAGGCTCACTAGTCCTGTTATCTTTTTGCTTGCTCATGTTATTTCCCTTCCTTTTGATTTTATTGAGTCATGTAATGATTGTCTCTTGTACTGTGCATTTTGAATGATCAATCAATGAAAAATCACAGTTCATGTTCATTTGTCTCTTAATGTGCATGACTTGACTTTTTGTATGTTGTCAAAAAGGGGGAGAACATCAATATTATGCATCAATTGAATTTTTTGTCATCATCAAAAAGGGGGAGATTGTTGGGTTTTCAATATATCATGTTTTTGATGATCACATTAATATCCTTGAACATTGATTTAATGCAAAATTGATGTGTTAATTAACATAAAAAACACCATGAAAGTTATTATGTTAAACATTGCTAAATCATACAATGTACATCACTAACAATGTATCTACATGTAGGTGCACAAGCATGAAAGATGGAGCATCAAAGAGATGAGCAAACAGACCAAGACAATGTCAAAGAAGTGTATCTGTCGACAGGCCCAGGGTATGTGTCGACAGATACACACAGACAACCCAAGACAGACTTCAGTTTGTATTTCTCTGAGTGCACCTGTCGACAGATGCAAATTACCTGTCGACAGATAAACACAGACAACCAAGACAGACTTCAGTCTTTGTATCCCTGAGTGCACCTGTCGACAGATGCAAATTACCTGTCGACAGATACACTCAGAAGTTCATATTTTTGAACCCAGTTCTCAGTCCGATCATGGACTGAGTGCATCTGTCGACAGATGCAAGTGCATCTGTCGACAGACGACAAAAACATGAAATTCATAAGTTCTGATTCCGGCCCCATTTGGGTGTCTCCTTCCTCCACGACCCCCACCTTTACCTAACACTATATAGACATCCTTTTGGAGCCAAATTCGCAGAGAGCAGCCCCCTAACCAAGAGCCTCCAAGGGACCAAGAGGAAAAGCCCCAATTTGCTGCTCTGCTTCAATTTTCCGCCCAGATCGTCGTGGAATCACCATCCATGCGGAGTTGAAGCCGGATCGTCGTCAATTCAACCTTCTACATCGATCAGTCTACATCCAATCGAAGTTTGAAGAGCGTCTGGACGATCCACGAGAAGAATTCCAACTGGATTTGTTCCCCAACTCTAAATTCTTCTCTATTTCACAATTTCCATTCTATTGTGTGTGTGTGGTTGTGTTTCAAGCATCCCTTGTGCTTGATCCACGAAACTGTGGTTGTTCTGATCGTGGTTCATCAGACAACGTGTGTGTGTGAGAGTTGCTATATTGAACTCGCTCATAAGCAGTCGTTTCTGCGTGTGTGTGTGGACGGTGGATGTAGGATACACGAGTTGTGTACTCCGAACCACCTTAAATCATCGTGTCCTGTGGTTTGCTCGCGTTTTGCGATAGATGATTGGTAGGCACGTTGTTCATACGCACGTTTGATACCCTGTTCTCTTTTAGATCAACTCAATCTTTCTTATACTCAATCGAATTCCAATCAAGTTTCATTAAGATCGCTGTAGCACCGAAAAGAAGCCATCAATAATTAGAAATGCCGTAATCTATTCAACCCCCCTTCTAGATTACCATATTGTGTTATTCCGCATAACCCTTCATATACATGCCATGAAACCCTAGGGAACAAATTTACACATTGTTGGGGTCGTGGGAGGCTATTCCTGAGCACCCAAAGAAGGAGGAAATCGCCGCAACTCGGAGCTTTCTTCTCTAGTTCTTCTGCATCAACCTGTGCAGATAGCTCTTCTTGGAGTCGACCATAGTTAAGCCAAACCTAACCAAACCTTGCAAGACTTATACCCTTGGAAATAGGGTCGAGTCTAGTTCCTAATCCCACTGGTTTGCATATTTTTCATCTAGTAATCGGGTGTATTAAGCGTTCTCCTCCAAGTGGTCTGAATGAGGGTTTTCTGAAGAACAAGACTTCTTCAACCCAAAGGTAGGTGATCTCGGGCCAAATCTAAATAAATATTATATCAATGTGTAGAGCATCGAGTCTATTTCATGTTCAAGTGATTTCATCAATTTTCATTGAGTACATCTTATGTTTTAAGCATTTTTCCAAAGTCGCGCTTGGTAACAACTTTTCGTGTTCATGTCGATTTCTCATGCATCTCAAGGCCAATTTTAATGATTCCAAAACCATAGTTCTCTTCTATTCCTTGTTCCCAACGAGTTTCATGTTACACGTTTGTCCCAAAAGCCCTAGATTAGAAGTTATAAGCATTGCATGAAGCGAGTGACTGTTTTCTGTGTTTTTGGGTAAGAACCCAAAACGCGACGGGACCATGTTGCCCAGCTAGAAAGCCCAGAGGTGGGGGGGGGGGGGGTGAATGGGATTTTTAAAATTCGTCTAACGATAAAACCTGTCAACAAAAACGCTTAACAAACACAAAGTTCGATTGTTAGTGTTAGAAATAAAGAAGAAAGTAAACACAAACACGTAATCACACAACACATGAGTTTTTATCCTGGTTCGGACCTCCTATCCCAAGGAGTCCTACGTCCAGTCCTCAAGCAATAACATGGGATTTCACTAACCAAGGGTACAGTCCACCTTAAGGACACTTAAACATCCAGCAGCAGCTGGCCTTCTCTTCACAACCCAAAGAGGAATACACCACCCTGAACCTCAGGTCTTCCTTCTAACACGAAGGGAAAAACTGCCACCTACTTCCAGCAGATCTTCTCTTCACATCCCGAAGAGGATTACACAGAAAATGTGTATAAAGGCTGATTGCCCCTAGACCAAGCTTACAGCAAATGCCTGATCTGAGGCAAAGTCTAAG